>KV424568.1:0-122144 GCA_001632445.1 Peniophora sp. CONT
CCCCCCCACTACACGCCTCTCAACCATCTACAGTACACTATGTATTCTTCGCCCTTCTCTTCATCCCATCTTCCCGCCCTCCATCTATGCTCATCAGTACCCCCTCCGCCCTCCTCTGTTTCCATACGTTCCCCGCTCTCCACTCCCTCTACCCACGCGCCTCCGTTTAGGTTGATGTTCGACTTTTTTTTGCTGTTTCGCTGTTTGAGTGTGTATTGCATATAACTTATATTTGTCTCGTTTTGGAGGATAATGAGGGTTCTACTTGGGCCCTGTATTGATCCGGCTCGCTCAATGTCTACGGCAAGATGCGCGGACTGGCCTGCTGCCTATCATAAGATTAGTCTCGAAACCCGCCCGTATAGTCCGACATGAGAAGGCGAGCACTCTGTCGGTATACGTCATGAGATGTAAGGTGCGGTGCATAATGCGTCGGCTATTCTTAACGCGGTTAATTAACGCTAGGGTTAGGGTTGGTTAATTAACCATGTATATTAACCAGTTAATAAACAAAACCTCAACCGGACCCTACGGAGAGCTACAGCGCGTACTCGAGCTGCTCTCTGGCATATCTCACCGTCGTAGAGTCCATTACAGCCCAATTTGTATCGAACGGCGCCTGAAGCGCAGAAATCCGGGGAAGACATCGCCCAAACGTTGCCGGTCCGCAGCATCGCGCCCGGGCCGCATGCGCCGCTCGAGATGGTGCTCATGCGCGCACCTTCGCTCAATGTTTTTACCAGCAAACAGTCGAGTCTAAGCTGAATTTTGACCGCTGTAGCTCACCGGCTTGCCCGCTGTCGTCGAGATGGCCCCGAAATGGCCCTCTGGGCTGCTCACCCTAGGTTAGGGTTTATCAGCCTATGTTAATAATTAGGTCGCGGCGGCGGCCCATTATGAACAAGGTATATTAACCTTGTTAATTAACCATTTATAATGGACTGTTAATAAATGGTGGTATATTCACCGCACCTTAATGAGATGAGATCAAACGAGGATGCGCTATGTTTAGGGTTAAGGTTGGCGCGCCATCATCTATGGCCACCGCGGCAGCTTGACTTCAAACCACGACCACGGTCATAACTTCGAGTGAAGCTTGCCTTCTACCTCTCTTACTGAGCTTCTCGAACCGGGAGTCAGTCGTACCTTCTTCGTGTACCGCCGATAATACCGAGCTGAATTTGCCACCCAAACAATTCGAAGAGCAACGGGCAGCGTGCTGGTTACAACATCAAGTTTAAGCGGCATGCATGTCACTATCACAAACATCACTGCGTCTTCGAACGCCTCTCGGTCAATCGATCAACTTCCGAACGAACTTCTCGCCGAGATATTCGGGCACACGTACGACATGCTCACGATTGAGCGCGACGGACGTGTCAACGGACTTCCTACATGCGTATTCCTATCTCACGTCTGTCAACGCTGGAGAAATGTTGCAATCGCTTGCCAATACCTCTGGGCTGTGCTCCCATGCAGAAGTCGAGAATGGACTATGACTTGTCTGGCGCGTGTGCCTTCTGTTCCGGTGGCTCTGCGCTTCAACATATCATGGGGCACAAGTGATGCACGCCTGTCCGAGCCGCGACACCTTACATTCCATATGATCCCGCGGGCCAGGTCGCTTCGTGCATGGTTCGATCTGGATTTTTACGAGAGGGCGAGGAGTGATACGCGTGAAGTTCTGGATAACCTCGAGACGCACGCAGCGCCCCTGCTGAAAGAACTTGAGATTGGCCTCATCCAGCACTCTGATTCAAGTTGGGAGGACTCTTATGTACCCACCGATGTGCCCGATCTATTCAAAGGCAAAACCCCTCCGAAACTACGCCACATCCTCCTCGATGGTTGCGCCATACACCGCACGTCTTCGATTTTCTCCTCGGTTCTCACCAACATACAAATCGAGAACTCTTATATCTGGCGCAACATGGACGAGATGATCGAATTCTTTCGAAGCGTCCCGCTCCTGGAGTCATTCATCTTTTCTTATCCCCGCAACCCGACCAAGCACAACTTCAGCACGGAGTCTTCTCAAAGGCACCCTTTGCGCTGTGTCCCGCTCCCCAAACTGCAACATTTCGCCGTAGACGCGTCTTTTGAGGCTACCATCCGCATGTTCAGTTACCTTGCATTCTCGCCCAACGCTATGCTTCGATTGATGCTCAGCGATAACGAGCCCATGAACGAATCCGAATATAACGAGGCCGACCTAGAAGACCTGATCACTCGAGGAGCGGCCTCTGTGCGCGAGCACTACGCGCAATGCATAAGGGACGAGCGTTATCACGAGTCCGTTGAGATCGACTACAACAGAGTTACGGGACCATCATTTTGCCTCATGATCCCAAGCGCCCTGTGCGATGGGATACCAAGACTCCGCGCTGCGGCTGCAGCCATGTACCTCTCCATCCCCGTCTTCTCGAATGCGACGACGTTGATTATTAGAGGCCCCACGGACGGCTTCATCACAAGAGATCTCCTGTGCTGCGAGAAGGTCGAACGGATGTGTTTGCAAGGTGTCGCGCCCGCGTATCTCGAAGCATTGCTACTAGAAGGCCTATTGCCTAGTAACGAGCTGTTTCCAGACTGTACAGAGATCACCATTCGCGATTTCAACTTCGCAAAGGGCGTACGGTTAATAGATGCATATCTTCATCTCCCTGACGGGCTCGATTTGCGCCTTGCCAAGGTCCTGAAAGCACGGCGAAAGGATACACCCAACCTTTTGGAGCTTATTCTGGAACAGTGTATCTTGGGACCTCATACGGTGGACATATTTGAGGCTGCGTTGGGCGTGTGCCAGGTGCGTGTCGTGGGAGCAGCCTGAGAGCTTTGTCGTTGGATAAGATAGATGATAACGATACAATCTATACATGCATACCCTCATCGTCTTCTAGAATCACATGCTTGCGTTTTTCTTCCACCGATGCCCACCCACGATTACTATATGTACTTGGTTTGACCGTCACTGTCCAGTACCCTCTGCTAGCTCCATGCACGCTCAAGACGTTGACTTCTAATCTATTGCAATTTATCATAGGTCCTGATACAAAATCAAATTGAGGGAGAGGGTGAGTGTGAACTATGCATTTGGGAACGAGCGAGCGTATCGAATAATCAAACGCTGGCAACCGTGCTCGTATGTGGTGGGGTTAGGGTTAGCACCAAGACGCGCGCCGTCGGCCCACGCGACGCGCTTCGAAGCTTGGCTTCGATCTACCACGACCCACAGTCGAATCGATCGCCCGCCACATCCTCCAATACAGTTGAACTTGAAGACCGGGCTGGATTCGCGTACAAAAGAAGGCCCGTGAACTCTACTTTGGCAGTGGCTGTTAGCGCGATACTCGTTTCAAAAATGGCCAACACGCCACCATTTTCAACACTCTCTTACAGCACCCATGTCTGGATCGACCGTCTACCCAATGAGCTCCTCTCTGAGATATTCTTGTGCGTGCACGACCTGGTAGGGACAGAGCGGACGGACGAGCCTCTTTATGGAGCACCTCCTTGCACATTTCTATCTCAGGTCTGTCACCGCTGGAGAAGCGTAGCCATTGCTTGTCAACATCTCTGGGCACTGTTTCCACGCGTTGGCCGGGAGTGGACCAAGGCTTGCGTCACGCGAGCACACTCAGTACCGGTAGACCTACGCTTTGACGTATGGCAACCTACCCCGAGCTTACGCAAGACGCGCCGGCTTGCTCTCCCCGCCATCCCCCGCGCAGAGACAATCACTCTATATGCCGAGCTAGACCGGTACGAGGAAGCGAGACGAGATGCGACAGAAGTTTTGCGAGGGCTTGCAGCTCATGTAGCCCCGCGGCTGGAAGAGCTCAAGATCACTCTCGATCAAAACTTCACCTGGGAGGAGTACCAACCAACCCCTGTCCCGTCTCTTTTCAAGGATGAGACCCCACCGAGGCTTAGCATGCTCGACCTTGACGGTTGCCTTATTGAATCCCCGCGCTCGATCATGTCCCCGTCGCTCACGGACATCACTCTCAGCAACTCTTGCATCTGGTCGGATGTAAACGATATGATCCAGTTCTTCCAACACATTCCCCTGCTGGAATCGTTCACGTTCAATTATCCCAGCAATGACGAACACGGCTTTCGCACAGAGCCCTCGCAGACACATCCACTCCGCTGTGTTTCGCTACCGAGGCTAAATTACTTCAACGTTGAAGCATCCTTTGACGCTGGATTACGCATATTCAGCTATATCGCCTTCTCGCCCGACGCAACTGTCATTTTCAGGCCCAGCGACTGCGAATCCTCGACCCGATCCCGCTACACTGATGCCGAGCTCGAAAACCTCATGACGTCCGCCGGTTCCGCCGTTCGCGCTCATTTTCAGGAAGATATCGAGCAAGAGATATGCTATGAGTCTGTAGACATCTCCCATGCGACGATATCAGGGCTAGGATGTCACCTGGGAATCCCAGGCGGTCTACGTGACGTGCCGCATCTTCGCGCGGCGGCAGCGGCCATGTACCTCACAATACCGGTCTTTGCAAATACGACGAGGCTCACGCTCAACGAGGACATGGAGTGCATCGTCATGAGCGATCTTGCATGTTGCAAGAACATCAAGCGCCTGCACCTCCACGGCGTTGCGCCAGTATTGCTCGATGCTGCGCTTCACGACGGCGACGTAGCTGTGAACGAGTTGTTTCCCCAGTGCGCGATACTCTTTATCCAGGGATTCGACTTTGTCGGTTGGCCGGGGACATCGGTTTATGATTGCCAAGTGCCCGATGCATTTGACAAGCGACTTGCAAAGGCGCTGCGCGCATGGCGCGAGCGTGTGCGAAAGCCAATAGACCTTGTGTTGAGGGAATGTGCTCTGGAGCCTGCAACAGCGGCTATATTCGAGTCGGCATTGGGTGCGAATCATGTGCGCGTGGCTTGAGCTGGAGAGTGAGCTGGTGGAACAGAAGCGCCGACGAACATTTATCAAGAGTGACAATGTAAAATGCCCGCATATATTCGAATTTTTCGGCAAGTCAGCCCAATTTTTTGCCCCCATTGTGAGTGTTATGCAATGAGAAACGACAGAAAAGCCCTTGTAGGGGCTCAATGGGCAGATTTTTGGGTCCTTAGACAGGGTTGGGCGACCGCTTTTGGTGGGAGAAAAAATCACTCAAAATCGCCGGGAAATTAACCAAATAATGGCTTCGGCACTGAGCACTTGTTACCGTTACAGGCGCCGAATGTAGGCGCCCTGTTACACATTACTGCCGAACCGTTTGAAGGTCTACAGTATAGCGCACCGTACGCTTGTTCCAGTGCCTTGATCTTGACATGAAGCGCTAGCGGCAGCCGGGGTTGCACATCACGTCGGGTTAGGGTTAGCGCCGGCGTCCAATAGGGCGACTGAGCACCGAGCTTAAATTGGCTTCGACCCACCACGACCACAACCGTCGAGCTTGTCGCCGCACCTCATCCTCGCCCGTCGTCAAAAGCAACTCTATACTTACTGCCTGCGCGTGGCGATGTATGCTCAGTCGAATGAAAGGACACTGAAACCAAAAGGACCGCAGAGCCTTTTCCCGTGTGCTCCTTCTGATCAAGCCCCAAACTTCACGCTTCGAGCACGCAGAGCACTACCTTCGAGCACGCAGAGCACTACCATCGTACAAGTCTAGTTCGAAAGATGCACAACACACCGCCTTCGCCGATTAACACGAGCGCATCTATTGGCCGGCTGCCCAATGAGATTCTCTCCGAGATATTCCTGTGCGTGCACGACTGGGTCGCCATACAGCCGGATTCAGACGAGCCTTTTGAAGGAGCCCCTGAATGCGTATTCCTATCTCACGTCTGTCAACGCTGGAGAGATGTGGCCATCGCGTGCCAGCGTCTCTGGGCGCTGCTTCCTCGGAACAATATAGAGTGGACCAGGGCTTGCGTTGCGCGAGCACATTCGATACCGGTCAATCTACGCTTCGACATATGGGTACCTGACCCGCGCCTACGCATACCGCGCCGGCTTGCATTCCCGCTTATCTCACGCGCTGAAACTCTTACGTTGTATATCGAGCTGGACCGCTACACCGAAGCAAGACGAGATGCGACAGAAGTTTTGCAAGGTCTCGCGGCGCACGCGGCTCCCTTGTTGGAAGAGCTCAAGATCACGTTGGACCAGAACTTCACATGGGAGGAATACCAACCGACATCCATATCCTCTCTATTCAACGGGGAGACGCCGCACAAACTGCGTCTCGTCGATCTCGAAGGTTGCCTTTTGTAACACCCTCGCTCGATCTTTTCCTCTTCCATCACGGATATCAAGCTCGACAATTCTTGTATCTGGTCGGATGTTGATGACTTGATAACTTTCTTCCAAAGTGTACCTCAACTGGAATTCTTTACCTTCAACTACCCTAGCAACGACACGCACGGCTTTCCCACAGCACCTTCCACCTTCCACCCACTCCGCTGCGTCTCATTGCCCAACCTGCGCGAGTTCACCGTTGAAGCATCCTTCGATGCCGGGATCCGCATGTTCAGCTATCTTGCTTTTCCGTGCGATACTTCGCTCGCCCTTCTTCCAACCAACAGCGATCTCTCAACCCGCTTCAGCGAGCACGAACTCCAGGATCTCGTAGCTTGTGCAGCCACGGTCACCCGCGCTCATTTCGCAGATTTAGTAAAGCAAGGACGTTGTTCCCAATGGGTCGAATTGAGCCCTGCCCGAATCTCGGGACCGCATTATTACCTTGGCATTCCGGAAGATCTCCTTGATATGCCCCCACTCCGTGCAGCGACAGCAGCCATGTATCTCGCGGCACCATTCTTTGCAAATACGAAGACACTCACTATCGATGGAGATATAGAGGGCTTCTTAATGCATGATCTGGCATGCTACACAAACGTCCGGCAGCTCCACCTCGATGGCGTCGCGCCTGTGCTGTTCGAAGCCGCACTTCGTGAGGGGCAACCGCCCGCAAATGAACTCTTCCCTGAGTGCACAGAAGTGTCTATCTATGGGTTTAACTTTGTGAAGTGGCCCGGGATGACGGTTAACGGTTGCCCTGTGCCCGAGGCGCTCGAGGCGCGGTTGCTAGAGATGCTGAACGAATGGCGCGCGGATGCAAAGGAACCTTTGGGCATCGTATTCGAAAAGTGTACGATGGGAAATCACACGGAAGCTGTATTCAAGTCGATATTTGGCGCGAACTATGTGAACGTCCTTTAAGTTCAGAAACGTGTCTATACCCCTGGTGAGACTATCGCCCTTTACTATAATAAGCTCTCCCATGATGCTCAATAAGTTCACAGATACCGCAGGCATGGAGTTGCTAACGATGGGCATCCAAATCAATCCCGCGGCCGGGAGGACGTTGGATGTGCGGCACCAGTGTCTTATACGGTCCCGTTACGAGTAGCAGTTGGACACATGTGCCCGATGTATATTATGTCATTGGACAGATGCTAGATAGGTTATCGGAATAGAACGAAAAACACGAGAGGGAGAACTGATAGGCCAGCTGCTATGGACACGACTATCTGGGTGACGAGTGGTTCTTGCGTTCCGGCGTATGTGGCTGCCGCAGCTATCGTGCAGACGCAAGTCAAAGCCAACGAGACAATTACTGGTCGGATCCTTCAGTCAGCGTTCATGAAATGCGCAGATCTAAGCAGTGGCATAGCTCACGATGTATAGTGACGAGCCGAGACGCAGAGCGCCTGAATCCAAAGGCCGCAAGAATCTGCCAGTCGCTCCCGACCAAGCGATCAGAAGGGCTGTCCTTCTCTGCTACCAATGGAACTAGCGGCCCTGTACGTGCAGCGCGAGCCGAAACCACGGCGAACTCGTCCACAAGCAACATGGAGCTCATCGTTCCGCTGACGCTCGCGATGAGTGCGATGTAGGTCAGGATAAGACATGCGTTTTGTGTGGTAGACTGGGAGCCCTCGAAGCGATTTGTGGTGGTGTTGAAATTATTCGCAACCTTGTAGAATACGAGGAGCTGGGCTTCGACAGCCGATAAGAACCCAGACTAGGTATGCCGTCAGCGACAGAGTGTAGTTTAGCTAATAAGACACGCACCACTGCGCCCGCACTCTGTAGTGTAGTCAGCCATCTTCCACGAATATTCTCAACGGCAGGCGGTAGTGTATCTAAGCTATGTCAGCGAACGAAAAGCCAGTGAAGAGAGGAAGCGGCTCACAGATCAGATCCACGGCCTGTACCTTAGGTGCCATCACGCGTCAAAGGAGGGACGAAGGGCAATTCGCAGAATATCAGGGGCTTAAACTTAGGTCGAGTATCTATATGTGTGTCTTATAGATGCACCAGTTCCGAGTCTCGAACCTCTGGCTGTCTTGGGTAATAGACTGCGCCGACCGAATTGAGACTCATCAGCCGAGCTCTGGTATGCTGCCGGGAGCAGACCGATACCATACGGAGAGCTCTCAACATGTTTACTGATGAAGCCGTCCACCTCCGAGCCTTGGCTAGCGGGCCCGTGGGCAAGACAGGCTCAGAAGCGATATACTTGGCAGCACCATCAGCGGGCGAGTGCACCGTGGTTCTGAACCGTACCCTAAGCGTTCATGTGTTCATAGTGCATGTCCAGTTCTCAAGCACAACAATAGTGACATTGAAAACGGGGAGGATGAGGTGGCGGTGGTGGTGGTTTGCGTGCAAGAGCCTGAGACAGTTGCTGCCGTTCATGCGCGGCAATCAATCGCATCTTTGTTCCCGACCACCGTGTTGAAACGTTGCCACTCCTCCTTCTACCCTCCCAATATCTAATCATGGATACCTCATCACCTAGAAAGCGCACGCGTATAGACCCCAGCGTATCGGCTACGCTCAGGGTTCTTGAGCTTGAGCAAGCAGCACCACCTGCGCCGCCACCTCGCTCGCATCTAGAGAACCTTCCGGTGGAACTGCTCTCCGAAGTTCTGAGCTACATGCCCACTCCCAACGATCTCCTCAATGTCACGCGCGCAAGCCGTTATCTGTGTCTTACACTGCTCAACAAGGGCAACCTCCACATCTGGGTCTCGGCGCGCAAGAACTGCGTCACCGGCGAGGTTCCCGAGCCACCGCCGGGCTGGAGCGAACCCGCACACGCTGCCTTAATATTCGACGGAGGCCATTGCGAGGTTCGTATTCGGATGTCTGTTCTGTTTTCAGCTTCTCATCTACGGTCTAGGAATGCGGTCACTATACCAAGAGGATGCTTGTGTCGTTCGCTGTGGAGGCCCGCCTTTGTGGCAACGTGCGTGTCCTTTCTTAGTATGAACCACGGGTGCTGAGCGCTTGTTATAGAATATTTGTCGCAGGACGTTCTTCAAGAACAAACTTATACTGCCTCGGGTTTATGGCCAATCCGCACTGCAGATGGAGGTGCGCAAAAGACTGGCTTATATCGAGGACGTCAGGGCGTTTGGTACGTTCTTCCTATTGTTTTCGATTTATCAGAACTCATCGGTCATCATTTATATCGATAGGCCAAAGGGCGTTCATCACCCACACTTTACTCTCGCGCTACTGTGAGCTACTCATCAATACCGAATTCAAGGATCTCGCTCACATAACCCAGACCGCAAATCGAACTACCAAGATGTCGTCAACATGTACAACAATAGAGCGCTTACAGGTGAAGGAACAGCAGCTGAGGACGAGGCGGTATGTTTTTCATCGGCATGACCTCGTACCAGGCTGAGCACGTCCATCAGGCGCATGAGAAGGAAATCGCGGCGAATGCACGGAAACAAGAGGTACGACTACATGCCTGGCGATTGCTGCAAGGTCTTAACACCTATGTGCTTTAGCACTTTACGAAACTCTCCACGTACCGCGCGCACTACGAACAGCGGTACCAAAGTGTCAAGTCTAGCAATGTCCAACTGTAAGAATGATCGCGGTCACTCATGATGACGTAGTCTGACTGATTTACAGCGTACAGAGATGGACCGACCAGAGAAATTGGAATATTGCAGACGTCATGGCCGCCCCGATGATTAAGGCTATGTTGACGACGGCAAACCGATGCATACAGAAGGTCAAAGAGTCAGGTATGTTCTGTCCGCTCGGCCCTCCAGGCGTGACCCATTCAGACCACTCTCCACTAGACCTCGACATGATGGCGGACCTTCTCAAACAGGAGATCAACAAGACTATCGCGAAGCGGGATCGCTGCAAAACAGAGCACTCCATGCAGCAGCGCCGCGCCGACGTCGAGAAGTATTACAACTCTCTCAAATCGCAGGCCAACGCATCCCGCGTCTTGCCACCACTTTCGGACTTCCGGCGCCTTCCCTTCATCCTACATCTCCAGAATAAGGACGCTCCGAGCATTCTTAACGATCTCAGGACGGATGGTAACTTGCCGAACTCGGCGCTGCAGAGCGACCTCAACGCGTGGGTCAAGAAGCAGCATATGGACTTCCAACGGCTATTGGGCTACGAGCAGTGGCGCGACCCGAACCCGGATGTTCTCAGCCCTGTTGAGCGTATCAATGCGCGCTTCATCTGCACAACCTGTGGTACCGTACCGCGAAAGCTAGAGGAGCAAGGCTCGTTTGACTTCGCATCCGCCTGCAATCACCAATGCGCGAACATGGAAAAGAGCAAACGCCGCGACCACGTCTTCTCCAGCGCACAGTTCACGGGGGATCTCAAGGTAAGAGCACCTGTCTTTGATCCCCTGCATCCTTATTCAACCTTTGCTCGTAGGGAAAGGCAGTCATCGAGAGCGCTGCTCGTCTCGTTGATGTTGATCTCAATGTTGCGGGCGCAGATGTGAAGCTCAACTCGTTAGGCGTTCGTTTCCTTTGCAAGACTTGCCCTGGTGGTCGCATCATCATGCCATTCATGCGTCTCTCGGGTCACGCCTCGCGCCACGATATCATGGAGATCGAGTTGTTGAGCCCAGAAGACGCTGCCGCGCTACTGGACGGGTTGCCATACGAACGCGGCGCTAAGCTCAAGTACCTGCACAAACAGCTTGGTCCTCAGGATGGCGTCAAGCGCAAGGCTCTTGGGAAGCTCAAGGCCGAACGCTACCACAAGGCGTTCCTCTGTCGCCACTGCCATACTCTCGAGGTTCCCGACGACGCGACGCGCACGTCGAAGAATGAGAAGAAACCTCTGATGATGGATGGTCTGGTCTCCCACATGAAATCTCGGTACGTTGTCGTCTTCTCCTTCTGGTATCCTAGGATGGCGAAGCTGACCCGCGCGCGGACGTAGGCACGGCTTCCAAATCATGGGCGATGAAGACTTCTATCGCGTAACCGAGGCCGCTGGCGCTGGCGCTCCCGCACCCTAATTCGTCTCTTTGTCACAACCATCACTAGCGGATCGTACGGTCACCGTATCTTGAAGCACACTCCATCTGTGCGTTGGCGCATCGTCTCCCCAATCTTGTTTTGTATACTCTTATGGTCATTTTGTATCCCTGTTTGTAATTTGACCTGGAAGGTCTTTCACATCGTTATTCGTTCGCCGTCATGGGATGATGGTTACTTGGCGCCCATGCGGTGCTATAAGGGTCAAGTATGCAAGCTGCATGGATGTGTGAGAGGAGCTTTCAAGCACAGATGGTTGGACGGTCACCGGATACTGAGCGACGGGCGCATCGCTACGCTGATCTCTGGATATGGCTCACGGCGGTGGGTGATTCATTTCGTTAACTCCGGCCGCGAAGACTGATTGGCCATTGTACTCCAGCACGCTAGTGCTGGTGGTGGCTCACTGGATTAGTTGCCTCATTCCGTACGCTCACGGCGACGACTCGCCACACGCACCTCAATTGAGAAGACTGGACATGATGCCTGAGCACAAGGAACACTATTGGCGGACCACGCATCTCTGCTCTGATGTTTAGCTTGATGACCGAACAGCGTGCTCGCGCGCGCTCCACAACAGCATCTGGAATACGCGTAGGTAAGCGATGCATGTGGATCAATAGATGCACGACGTATCTCCGGCACGTCTTGGCTCGAAATGCATTGACGGTTGTATAAAGAACTGACAGCGGCGACGCTCGACGGAACGGTCCCCGCCACGCCGAGCACCCCCAATTCACCCATCCTATTCCGGTATGGCACCGCGCTCTCGAACACTCACCCTGGCCGCATTGGCGCTGGCGCCCGCCGGTGCTCTCGCAGGAGCCGTACAAGCGGCGAACTTGACGCTACCCTCGTCCGCTGCTGCGAACAAGCAGGCGGTGGTAGACATCTTCACCTCCTCATACAATGCGTACAAGTGCGTGACCAACATTCCATTGCGGAGGATCGCGGGTCAGCGAGCTTGTATGCTAATGTATTGCGCGCAGGCAGTACGCGTATGGACACGATGAGGTTGCGCCCATCAGCAAGGGCTTTCTCGATCCTCGTAACGGGTGGGGCGCGTCAATCATCGACGGGATGACTACCATGGTGCGTCCTGTGATTCTCGCTGACATTGCATCTGCTCACCCATGCTTACAGTACATTATGAACTTGACGGACCTATTCAACGATGCAGTTGCATTCGCCGAGAAGATCGACTTCAGCGTGAACGCCGCGCCAGAGGACGATGTCTCTGTGTTCGAGAGCACGATCCGCTACGTGGCCGGCCTCATCAGCGCGTACGAGCTATCAGGAAAACAGAACTCGAAGCTTATCGAAAAGGCCGAGCAGCTCACGAGCCGCATGGTCGACATCGCGTTCGCTAACAACGTCACGGTGCCATATGGACATCTCAACTTCACGACGAACTCTGGTATCCAGTCGACCTCAAACATCGCCGAAGTCGGCACGTTAACTCTCGAGTACGACCGATTGAGCTTGTACACCGGTAACAACACGTATCGACAGGCACGTCCTTTCCCATGCCGTTGATGATTGTCCCGCCGTGCTGATCTTGCGGAACGTAGCTTGCGGAGAAAGCTGCCAAGTACGTCGCAAACTACCCCACCCCGCCGTTGCCTGGCCTTCCCGCCCAATGCATCGAACCTGGCACTGGCTCCTTCGCCTGCGACTACGTCGTGCGTTCCTTTTCTTCCGCGCCGTGGCGTACAGTTCTCACGCTTCGTAGACATGGGGAGGAGGATCCGATAGCTATTTCGAGTACCTCATCAAGTATGCACGCATGACGAACAACGCCGA
This sequence comes from Peniophora sp. CONT, assembly GCA_001632445.1. NCBI lineage: Eukaryota > Fungi > Basidiomycota > Agaricomycetes > Russulales > Peniophoraceae > Peniophora > Peniophora sp. CONT. Next base: position 13,120 of record KV424568.1, read on the forward strand.
TGAGACGTGGGTCAACGCATGGAAGCTCGCTGTCGATTCGAGTATCCAGACCCTCAAGAAGAAGAGCACCGTCGGCAACTACACCTACATCGCCGACTACGATGGTAACCGGATCGTTTATGTTAGCTCGCATCTCGAGTGCTTCCATGCTGGGAACTGGTTACTGGGCGGGAAGCTGTTGAACAATGACACCATCGTTGAGATCGCACTGGAGATGAACGAAGGTACGTGTACGACAGTTGTTGTATCCTGTGCTCGATGCTGAGTGCGTCGCTAGCATGCTGGAACACCTACAACAGCACTCTTACTGGCATCGGGCCCGAAACCTTCGCGTTCGTCGGAACGGACGGGAACTACACCGGAAACTCTATCACCGCCGACCAGCTCAACTTCTACGAGCAGCATGGCTTTTACATCACGGATGCCGACTATATCGAGCGGCCTGGTGGGTTCAGGCCTGTTCTATCCATGGCATTCTTACTGACGAACGCGACAGAGGTACTTGAGAGCAACTTCTACGCGTACCGTGTCACTGGCGACCAGAAGTATCTTGACCGCGCAGCATCAGCCGTCGCAAGCTTTAACAAGTACCTCAAGCTCGACAACGGCGGCTACACGGACATCAGCGACGTCACGAATGCGAACAGCTCGCGATACGACGAGACGGAGAGCTTTTGGTTCGCGGAGGTACTGAAGTACTTGTACTTGACGTTTGACGACCCGTCGCACATCTCTCTTGATGAATGTACGTTCTGGGTCTTCGATCTACTCTTCCATGTTATCTAACGAGAGCTTTAGATGTGTTCAACACTGAAGCGCATCCTTTCATCGCGCCGGCACCGCTCACTCAGTACTAATTGATGACATCAGTTCTGGGCTTGGACTGGAAGGACACAACGTGTCCGCAGGACTCTGCTACTGCGTTTTCACCTAGGGTTTCTTATACATATGTCAATATATATATATGGTTCTCTGTCCTGGCTTTGGCTGGTCTGCACGCGAGCTCGTGTATTTCATGGAATCGCTTGATTTCAAATTTCAAACCCAACCAAGTGACATCGACCATTACACAAGTTGGGGGTGTTGTAGTAGGGCGTGGTGTGCAAAAACCAATAATAGGAAGTCGAGGGCCGTCGTCGTCCAAATCGATACTTTCGAAATCATCATCATCACCATGGCTCATGTCTCCAGCGCCAAAAATACAGACCCTTGCGTGGTTCGAACACGCGGCCCTGGGATGGGTAATCAATTGCATTCGCTGCAGCTCCAGTGGGCCTGCAGCGACTGCAATTGCTGCAATCCCATGCTCTACCACTGAGCTAAAGAGTCCGATTCTTTGCGGCTCTTTGAAAAGGTATGGCTCGGGTTGCTACACCTCCTCTTCTATGATCACTGCCATACTATCTTTTCATTCAGTACGCCTCCCCAGTCAGACCGTCCTAACAGGCTTCGCCATCAACGTGATGGGCTACAACCAAAACGGGCAATGCATTGTGTCTAAGAGGTCCGGGACGGAAGTATTGCGGGTAAGAAGGCTGGCAGAGAACACGACTCCCCTACGCGTAGACAAACACCTTCCAGTTCTTGAGAACGATTTGGCGAACCGCTAGCACCAGTAGTGTAGCCGCCACGGACAACGAGCCCGCGTAATAGATCGCGGGCCGGAATGCCACCAACCCGGCCTGTGAACCTCCGTAAGCGCTGAGGATCCATCCAGCAATCGGAGCACCCTGCCACTTGCATTCAGCGGAAGTCAAGGGAGAAGAACAGCTGTGTACTTACCAGAAGGTAACCAAATGCCCATCCAGACACCAACATCGCCAGAGCATTCGCCACACGGTGCGACCCGTAGACGTGTCCGACCACACTAGGTACAGTCGAGAAGAAGCCGCCGTTTCCAGCTCCGTTGAGCACGACAAACACGACGAATGGCGCCAAGCTCTTGCTCGCAGGCCAAATAGCGAGCATGCTGACGGCGCTGCACGCGAGTGCGGCCACCAGCGATGTGATTGGTCCTATACGATCGCAAAGCATCCCAAAGCCGATACGACCGGCGGCGGAGGACAGGTTGAACACTGCGAGGAGTAGTGAGGCCAGGAAGGTTGATGTGCCAAGCGTGCTGGCGTATCCCGGTAAGAAAAAGGCTGGGACAAGTAGAGGAAATGTGCCGATGGCGCAACCAAGGAAAAGAAGGGCGAACTTCCAATCGGCAAAGAGGCGACTATAGGTACACGGCACATCAGAATGTGAACCCTTGTAAATGCCTTGCAGACGTACAGCTCGAGGTTTGGTGAAGCGCGACGGGTACGCTCTCGCAGGAGCATAGCTGCCGGGATACCGAGCCCAAGCACAATGAATCCGAGGGTACGGAACGCCCAAGCTATCCCGACCTTTGCTATCATCTTGTCCAGCAAGAGCGACCAGGCCGCGCCACCGATGCCACCGCCAGCATATACGAAGCCGTTGGCGAGACCGCGTCGGCGCAAGAAGTACTGCGCGGGGAGCGCACTAGCCGTCTGTCACAAAATCAGGTTTTATTTAACGTGTCGAGAGTAAGACCTACCATGAATCCCAATCCGGTGCCAAACCCGGTGCAAATTCCGTTCGTAAAGAACAGTCCGCCAACGCTCTTCGTCGCGAAACTAGACAAGATCTGACCCAAAGCGAGGAGTGCGATGGATAAGAGGCCGGCATTTCGCGTCCCTATCCATCGAATAATACGAGTATTGAGGAAGGCGGCGAATGCTATGAATGAGGTTGAGGTTGAGCCGATGAAGGCTAGTGTGCCGTCCGGCGCGAGGTTCTGTTGGGTGAGCGAGTTCTGGATGACGCCCCACGAGTAGGTGATGCCGACAGCAAACGACCTGTATGGGTGGTCATTAGGATAAGGGTCGGGGATAAGGGTCGGCCTGGAAGATAATGTCGCGTACATGATCACACTGCAAGCAGCGACAATGACCCAACCATATTCACCATCTGGTATCTCGCTTGACAGGTCTTGAAGGGTCGGACTTGCAGTAGAGCGCAACCTCTCGCCCGTGGAGGCAACCGATTTCACGTCTGGTATAGCTTCAAGAGGGCTGCTTCACGAGTGAGCTCATGCGTGACAGCACGTTTAATGGACTGAGACACGAACCGTGTGCTTGAGCTTGAGAAAGTAGCCAGCTCTACGTCCCCTGCGCTCATGTCTGTATGTGTGGTTATCGCGGCCCTTTGAACTCGAGAACAGTTTGGCTATAGAGACGGCAGTATGATCAAGAGTTCCCGTAGGTCACTGATACGTTCCAGTCTGATAACGCCTCGAGTCAGGGTACGGAGGCGCGGGGCGCCGTCGGCGACGTTACCTACAGCGGTCGTCGGCATTCGCGGGATGGCCATCTTCAGCAATGGGTCAACGATAGCGCGCAGTCTCACAGTCGACCCCATGGAAGGTATGTTGTGCATGTCTGTAGTTCATGTAGTGGTATTCACAATTGCAGCTAGGCCTGAAGGTGGTGGTTCGGTCGTAACCGCCGCGCGCCGGGCTGACGCGCTCGGGCTTAGCTCGGGCATGCTCTCAGGCTCGCTGGACCATGCAGCAACAGGGAGCTCGAACATGCCAGCCGATGCAATGCCTCGCATATTCTTCTGAGCCATGCGAGGTTTATATAGTACAGGACGTTCTCTCCAAACAGATGTTTGGTATTATATTCGCGTGTACGATAAGGCATTGATCTAAACGTATGCGAAGACCTTCCAGCTCTTGAGGAGAAGCTGGCGTACGGCAATCACAAGCAACGTAGCCGCTACGGACAACGAGCCCGCATAATATATCGCAGGTCTAAACGCCACCAACCCCGCTTGAGAACCTCCGTACGCGCCAAGGATCCATCCGGCAATAGGAGCACCCTGAAGTTCACACTCAAAATTACAGACCCGCAACATGATACAGAAGGTAGAGCACCCACCAGTAAGTAACCGAAGGCCCATCCAGACACTAACATCGCCAAGGCATTCGTCACGCGTTGCGATCCATAAACATGTCCGACCACACTCGGGACAGTCGAAAAGAACCCTCCGTTCCCAGCCCCATTCAACACCACAAACACCACGAACGGCGCAAGACTCTTACTCGCGGGCCATATCGCCAACATGCTCACAGCACTCAACGCTAAAGCCGAAGCGAGAGATGTGACGGGTCCGATACGGTCGCATAAGAGTCCGAACCCGATACGGCCGACGGCGGAGGAAAGGTTGAAGATTGCGAGGAGGAGAGAGGCGAGGAAGGTTGTTGCGCCTAAGGTGGAGGCGTAGCCGGGTAGGAAGAAGGCTGGGACGAGGAGAGGGAAGGTGCCGATTGCGCAACCGAGGAAGAGCAGGACGAATTTCCAGTCTGCAAAGAGACGGCTATAGTGGAACGAATGTGATATCAGTGAATGAAGATGCGGCGCGCAAGTCGAGTAGGACTTACAGCTCGAGGTTGGGCGATGCGCGACGGGTGCGTTCACGTAGGAGCATGGCTGCTGGAAGACAGAGTGCCAGCGCTATGAGACCGAGAACTCGGAAGGCCCATGGGATTCCAATCTTCGCTATCATCTTGTCCAAAGCGAGAGACCATATTGCGCCGCCTATACCTCCTCCGGCGTACACGAACCCGTTAGCAAGACCGCGTCGGCGCAGAAAGTATTGAGCCGGTAGAGCGCTGCAGGTCTATGAATCCGATAAGATGACATGCATAGTTGGGAGGAGTAGAACATACCATGAATGCCAAGCTGACGCCAAAGCCAGTACAAATGCCGTTCGTGACGAATAGGCCACCAACATTCTTCGTCGAGAAGCTGGACAGAATCTGACCGAGGGCCAAGAACACTACAGATATAAGAGCTGCATTCCGAGTCCCGACCCATCGGATGATGCGAGCATTCAAGAAAGCGGCGAATGCGACTAAGGAGGTGGATGTGGACCCGATGAAGGCGAGTGTGCCGTCGGGCGCGAGCTTTTGTTGGGTGAGCGAGTTTTGGATGACACCCCAGGAGTAGGTGAGGCCGATGGCGAAGGACCTAGAGAGGGTTAATGAGTACTTAGAGTATCGTTGCTTGAGGGCGAAACGCATACATTATCACGCTACAGGCAGCTACGATGATCCAACCATATCCGCCGTCTGGCACTTCGCTCGACACTTCCGCAGGAGCCGGATGGGCACTTTCCAACCTTTCGCCGTTGGAAACGGTAGATTTGTTGTCTGGAGTGGCTTCCAAGGGACTATAAGTAGCGTCGGACAGGTCAGACTCTGTCCCGCTTAGGACAGATGGAACTTCGACGCGAACCTGGGACCTGAGAATGTAGCAAGCTCAACGTCCCCCACTGCGGAGCCTCCATGCGTAGACATCCCGGTCAACGACAACAGGAGGAGGATATGTGTCAACCTAGTCGTGGTCAAACGAAGAGTTCAAGACGTGTGGCTTCTGGACACAAGTTGGATAAGGAGTCATGCTAGTCATGATGCACACGGGGCCGGCGGTCGGCGTCAACATCTGAACATCGAGCTGATCGGGTATGATTTATCTGGCATTACAGTACATTCTTCGCCTGTCAGGCATATCATACGATGTCATTGGGCTAACCAGAAATATATTGCATGCGTCCGAGATGGAAGTACGGTTGAAGCTGTCAAGCCCATCAATGGCCAACTTCCTGGCGCGTCGCGCGTGTTCTCAGGGTGACGCGTCGAGGACGCGTACGCGTTCAAGTCACTTCGAGCCTCGACCACTTCCACCTTCCCCAGTCTCCCCAAATCAACACCGATAATATGGCCGACGTCGAGATGAAGGCGGACGACACGTCCAAGACCGAGACGGCAGAGGAGAAGAAGGAGCCCACGCCTGCACTGACGCCAGTTGCGGAGATCAAGTCGAACGCGTCCCTCATCGAGCGCGCCGTCGCCACGCTCGAGCCCAGGTTCACGCATCGCGTTTTGCGTACTTTGACTGCGTTGAGGAAGAGGTTGGACGACAAGGCGTTGCGCGATGCTGTCGCGGAGGTGTACCCCAAAGGTGTGCATGCATATATGGTATTAGTGATTTAGACTCATGTGAAGTAGATTCGGCTACGAAGAGCGCGCTGCTCGAATGGATCCCTGCCTCTTCAGAGGGATCAATGGATGTTGATGCCGCTCCCTCTACTACCCCGGCATCGAAGCCTGTGACCAACGAGCCTGCACCGGAAGTGGAGGTCTACCTGCGCCTACTGGTTGTGCACCATCTGCTCAAGAGCGAGGCCGGCTATGCAAAGGCCAAGGAACTCGCGAATGAGACTATCTCCGTCATTCAGCGCTTGAATCGTCGTACTATGGATCCCATCTCTGCCAAGGTCTGGTACGCCGTCGAGCGCACGTACGAGCTTGCAGGCGAGCTGGATTCTGCACGACCGTAAGTGGACGTCTGCAAGTTCAACAGTACTGGAACTAATCTATAATCTCAAATAGATTATTCCTTGCCGCTCAGCGTACTGCTTCCTTGAGGCACGACGACGAGACCCAAGCCTCTCTCATCAACCGTCTCCTCCGCTCCTACACAACTTCCAACCTGTACGACCAAGCCGACAAGCTCGTCAGCAAAACGACATTCCCACCCGCCGCCTCCAACGCCCAATATGCCCGCTTCCACTACTACCTCGGACGCATCAAGGCCGTCAAGCTCGATTATACCGTCGCACATACGAACTTGCAACAGGCCATCCGCCGTGCGCCGCAAGCGAGGGTTGCACCAGGATTCTGGCAGGCCGTGCACAAGCTCTTTATCGTGGTTGAGCTGCTTATGGGCGATATTCCGGACCGTGGGCTCTTTAGGCATCCAGTTCTGGAGAAGGCGCTCGGTCCTTACTTTGACATCGTCAAGGGTAAGACGGTTCCTCATACACAGTTTGCGAGAATGTTACTGAACCACCTTTCAGCCGTCCGCACCGGTTCTCTCGCCGAGTTCCAAACGACCCTCGCCACACACGCCTCGGCCTTCGAATCCGACAAGACCTACACTCTCATCGCCCGTCTCCGTCAAAACGTGATCAAAACCGGAATCCGCCGTCTCTCTCTCTCCTACGCTCGCATCTCTTTGCGCGATATCTGCGTGAAGCTGCACTTGGACTCTGAAGAGGACGCGGAGTACATTGTCGGCAAGGCGATTAGGGACGGCGTTATTGAGGGCAGGATCTTGCATGAGAAGGGGTGGATGGAGTGTCAGGGATTGAAGAGCTCGTATGGGCCGGAGGTTAGTGAGATGTTCAGTAAGAGGATTGGGTATTGTATGGAGTTGCATAATGAGAGCGTTAAGGTACGTTTTAACTTTTACATCTTTTCTGAGTACTCTTTTGGTTAACTGGATTGTGTGCAGGCTATGAGGTATCCCATGAACGCGCACAGGAAGGAATTGGCGGATGCGGAGGATGCGAGGGAACGCGAGAAGGAGCTCGTCAAGGAGATTGCGGAGGGAGAGCTTGACGAGGACGATGGGCTCGGTGGACCTGGACCGGAGTTCTGAGCGTCCTTTCGTTTATTTGTTCTGTCTGTGTAGCGGGTCTGAAGTGAAAGAAACCTGTACTTCATTTGGCAGCTCTGTGTGCACGTACGAGGTTCAGGCAAGCCGGACGCCGTTGAACACCTTTTGAACACAAGACCCAGCCATCTAAGCTAGCTAGCAAGAAGCGTCCAGAGCTGAAGTGGACTGCACGTCTATCTCCGTATGACAAACGAGGTAGACGACTAGCCCTGCGAGAGCACGTACGAGGCCCGGTCCGACTCACCCGTGACGCGTCAGGAAATTCAGCACGGCAGTTTCGTTCGAACCGCCATCCACGGACTACGTACAGCTGCAGATTATATCATGCACATTTCTACCTTATAGGCATTCTGCTATCGCTTGGCTCAGGGTTTGAATGCAGACTGCAGGTCATTATCTCGCAATGAGACGAGCCGTCAACCGGTTGATCAGCGGAGGTACTGGTTCCAAACAATGGTTTTGAACCGAACTACCATCTCCGGAGTCGAGATATTTATAGTGAAAGGTACTACCTACAGTCGCTCTGTCATCGCTCAGCGCTCAACGGTCTGGAAGATGCTTATAATGACAGACTCGGCTTGCCAGATCAACCCGATGCTTCGATGTTGACGCCTACCGCCGGCGCCGTGTGCATCATGACTCTTTATCCAAGACGTGCTGAGAAGACCTACTTCCTGAACTCTTCGCTTGGCCACCACAGTTCAGGCGACTTTTCTGCTGCAACGATCGGCCAGTATGTCTACACGTAAAGGTTCTCCTGTGGGAGACGTTGAGCTCGCCGCATTCTCGGGTCCAAGGTTCGTGTAGAAGTTCTGTCTGTCCTAAACCTGACTTTCCGACGCCGCTCGTAGTCGTCTAACAACCATACCGGACACTCAGTCTACCGTCTTCAATGGCGGGAGGTTGGAGGCCGCTCAAGTCGGACCTGTCCCTCAAGAGGTTTCAAGCGAAACCCCAGACAGCGGTTATGGTTGGGTCATCGTAGCCGCGTGCAGCGTTATCATGTATGTCCCATTAGAGCGATGATTCCTCTCCCAGTGGCTGATCATAAGTAACAGGTCTTTCGCCGTCGGCCTAACATACTCCTGGGGTGTCATCCAAAACTCGCTCACCCAGCAAAAGCTTGCGACAGACGGCACGCTCGCCTTCATCGGGTCGACCTCTACGTCCCTGATCGCGTTCGCCGCTTTTCTTAATGCCCGTATCATCCGCTGTGTCGGGACTCGGAACGCGGCTCTCATATCCGTGGTATTCTTGGCTCTAGGCCAGATCCTATCTAGCTTCTCGACGAAGAATGTTGGCGGGTTGTTCGTTACGAACGGCATCTGTACCGGGTTCGGCGTCAGCTTGGCCTTCATGGTAGGTCTTCTCCGCTCACTCTCGACATTCTGACTGCAATCTGATAGTATGCCAGACCTGTAGCGCTCTGCCGGCCCAATACTTCCTGCGTCGACGCGGTCTGGCCAACGGCTTTGTTTACGCTGGAGGAGGCATCGGTGGCGCAGTATGGTCTCTCGCTTTGGTCAAGATGATAACGAAGATCGGCATACCATGGGCTTTTCGGGTTCTCGGTCTCATAGCGCTGGTCCTCTGTCTTCCGGCAGCCATGCTTCTACGCGAACGCACCCGTCGTGCATCGCCGAACCTTGAGCTGTGCGTTTGAATTTCATATGGCATGCTTCCGGTCACTAACGAGTCGATTATCTTCAGCCGCTTATTTGCAGACTGGAAGTTCGTCCTGCTCTTCCTAGGCTGCGCAATCGGGACATTCCCCCTCCTAGTCCCCGCCTTCTTCCTACCAGGGTACGTCTCCACCCTAGGCGCAACAACATTCCTCGCCTCGCTCCTCCTGGCCATCTTCAACCTATCCTCCGCCGTCGGCCGGATCGGCTTCGGACTGCTCTGCGACCGCATCGGGCCGGTCACATCTCTCGCTGCAGCTTTAGCACTCAGTGCTGTAAGCATGTTGGCGATATGGCCTGCGAGCGAGAGCTTAGCGCCCTTCGTGGTTTTCGTCGTCTTGAATGGGGCAGGGAATGGGGGCTTCTTCTCGACTGTGCCGAGTGTGGTGGGGCATGTGTATGGGTCGCAACGAGTGACGAATGCGTTGGCGATGTTGGTCTCCGGATGGGCGCTCGGTTATCTTCTGGTCAGTACTGCATTATCTGAATATACCTCCGGATGAAGCTGAACGCGAACAGGGTGCTCCCATTGCTGGATGGATCCTTGGCGCGTATGGAGGTTCCCAAGCGGGACTGGTAACTTTCAGGCCAGCGATACACTACGCGGGATCTTTGTCCGTAGCGGCTACGGTACTGGTGGTTGCCGTGCGCCAGCTCATTCACGGGAGCTGGAAGGTCTTCGAATATGTTTAGAGACTTAAGATGTCATTTCGCTCTACTTTCCATGTTGTCTTCTTCTCATGCCTTTACATATGTATCCAAACAGCTTTGACACACTAGAAATACGAAAGTAGAATCTAAGCGTGTTTTGGGGTTCTTGAAGGCCCGCCGTGATGCATGATGCATGATGGCCGAAACGCGTCGCGTCACACTGAGCTCGAGGCTAGTCTGGTGACCGACTACAAGAAGAGTGACGGAGGCAAGCTCGAGTACTCTTCGTTGTAGTCTGGCTCAACTCGTTTGGGAATGGCGGGCGCGTCGCAATGACGTCGCGCGAGCTTTCATTTAACCGCTTTCGGTTTTTAAGAACACGTGAGTTATCAGAACGCGTCGACGCAAAGCAAGGTCGGTCGCGTATTCGGCCTCGCTCTGAGAGTGTAAGTCCACAAAAGCGTGTATTCTACCAATTTATGCCTTTCTAAATGCCTTCGTAGTGTACGGGAAAGGTTTCTTTCTCCTCCGTGCTGTATAAACCGCTATCAGGTTGCGCTATGCGGGATTCTAGAGCATGTGTGAGCCAGGCAGGCAGAGTATGATTGATACATGCTCTCCCGGTATTGCACAGAGCATACAGGGTACCTATGGCTCACTATCGGGGTTGGTCATGGCCAGGTTCACCCAGAATCCGCTCGCTGTGAGTCTTCGGCTCAAGGCGGACCGGATATGCTCTCACGATCCCGTGTTCTTAAAAACCGAAAGCGGTTAAATGCGCACTCGAGCGACGTCATTGCGACGCGCCCGCCATTCCCAAACGAGTTGGACCAGACTAGCTCGAGGCGCGTCTTGGAAGCGAGTCGACGTCAGAACTCCTCCGTTGACGGCCACCACAATCCTTAGCAGCTGCTCTATTACGCCTACGAACGTACTTACCCCTTGAGCTGATAGCCATGTCTATCGTCAGTCGCGTCTGGCAGCGCCTCACAAGATCTGTACGTTTCACCATCCTCTTGCGGTTGCCTCGTTTGACTTGATACTTTCAGCGACACTTTGTCGGTACCGACCTTGAAGGTCTGTGAGTCCTATGAAACCCTTCGTATGACTCTACAAATGTTGACGGGGGTGCTATGCATACAGGCAACAGATTCTTCGAGTACCCTAGCTCTACGGACGGTTCGTGCAGTGTCATACGGAACCAAAGAGCTACGCACTGAACGGCCGCTCAATAGATCCCCGCCGTACAAAGCGCCGAGTAGAGTATAAGCGGTATGTGGACATGTGGCAGTACATAGGCCGTCAACGCAGTTTACCTGGTATGTCGTCACCCTCTATACGGTTGTTCACGCTCTGACGCTTTGAGTTGCAGTGCAATGGACAGCCTGGCTTTCACATACACGTGCGGACCCGCCGAGCGTGCAAGAACTTCAACGCGACATTTTTCGCCGGCAACGGTTATTGCAGAATGTGGCGAAGATTGAGGCGCGAGATGCGGAGGAGGCTGCACGTATCGCAGAGGGGAGGAGGATGGACATGCTCGCTGCGCCGGGTTCAGCTCAAAGTCAGGCGAATACTCCTCCTTCAATATCCGATCCGGGTACTCGAGCTGCCGCAATGACACCCGGAACAACACCTTCCGCACATAACGCAGGCGCGTTGCCTTACGCCGGGAGTACCGTGGAAAACGTCCATGCACCTCCTTCCAATGCGGTCGACCCCGGGACAATTACGGAGACTCGAGAACCGGAGAAGGTTGTTCAGAGCGGTGCGCAGAAGATGCCGGAGCCTGCTTATCCACCGGGCAAGGACAAGGATAAGCGGGCCGATTTGCCGAAAGTAGCGAAGGATGAGAAGTGGCAGCCTGAGGCTTGGAGTCCTCGATCGAATGTTCGGAGGGGAGGCTGAGAGGGATGGCGATGTTCATACAGCCTCACGTAGTGTGGTACTGTACCATTCTCAGTGAGATTAATCGACGCCCACTCTGTCGAGGCGGTGCACAGCATTCAACCTTCTTCGGGCTTCCTTTCCTTGGAAGATGTTCAAACGTTCACCTATCAGACTTACAGCTTTACTCGCACGCTATACGTATCGCCACTTGCGGGCAAACTCTCCGAATACACCTCGAGGCTTGACGCTGTCAATGTCAAGTATGGTCAACCTGTCGACTTGTCTCCCACGTCGCTTCTTGCCCTGAACCTGCATGTCGACTGCTCATCACCTGCTGAAGGCTCTGTATGCTTTCCTACGACTATTGAAACTGCCTCAGGGTCTTCTTCATAGACTGTGCCTACGTCTGGGGCTCGTTTCCTCGAAGCTGCGACAGGCGCTTTCATCTCTGGGATATTGGGCGCATACGGGGCAGACCGAGAGTACGATCAGCAAAGCGGATAGACTTTCCGATACGGACACAAACTTGAAACCCGGAAGTCATGATGCAAAGTTTACGCTTCTTCATACAGACCACGACTCCGCATACGGTTCTACGTCTGTAATCATTTGCGCGAGTGCAGTGCCTCCGAGTGCGAGTGCAGCAGGGCCTACTCATGGCCGATCTCCGCCTATGCGACAGCGATCCCTGTCGTACCCGAACCTTCGGCAAACATTCGCACCGGTTACTACGACTTTCCTGTCTCCTCGACCTCGTTCAATTCATTTGCCATCGCCAATCGTGGGCGCGCCCACTTTTTTGACTCCGTCGCATTCATCGACGACGTTGAGCATTGTTGAGCCAGACGCGGACTTCCTTGCGCAAGCCCGTGCTCAGTTCATCGAGGCAGACTCACGTTCAGAGCGTCGTGTCAGACGGGCCCGCGATACAACTCGTTCAGCACTCGGCGGTCCTTCACATTCTCGATCGCGCTCGCGTCAGCCGAGATCCAGGCCCTCTTCGCAAGCACCTTCGCCAAGTGTTTTGCCTCAATACCCACCCTCTCTTGCGGGAAGTCACATCTCGCTAGCGCCATCCGCAAGCGAAGTCGGCGCAGAATATGGCGCAGAATTATTTCAGAGAGGGTACATGGCGCAGAGCTCCGCTGGGTCACCGGCTCCAAGCATTCAGCTAGAACTCGAACCCCCGTCTCCGGAGCAGGAGCGCGGCGAACTCCCACATGTGTCTGGTGACAGGATGGAAGTGAATGTACAGTTCCCGAGCACCGAGTCTCTACCCAGCTTTTCAAACCGTTGCGCCTCGCCATCGCCCTCTCGACCGTCCTCTCGGCCGCCTTCTCGCCGTAGTCACATCTCATACGATGACGAGCCAGTGTCGATGTCTACTGTGGGAGGCTCGGAGGACCAAAAGACAATCGGGCGAAGTGTTACGCCCAGCTTGTTGTTGCCCGTTGCCCGTCCTGGTCGTGTGCTATTAGAGACCACACCTGAGCAAGGACCTCGCTATATCAGACAATGCTTTGTGCCTGAAGATCCTCCCGAGCTCGAGGTGCCGCGTGTATGTCTCGACTTTCCGCAGTGAGTTGGATTGCTTGTCCGTTCAGTGCTGTATACTGAACTGGATACCTCTAGTTCGCCTGGTTGGCAGGATACGGATCTTCGCGGTTGGATGCCCGTCACACATCCCGAGGGGTGCTTGTACTTCTATCATCGCGACAAGGTCCGCGCCTTACCCGTCACCGGTGTTCAAGTGCTGATGCATCATTCCACAGCACATATTCACAGACGCATATCTGTACCTCCAGGCTTACTTAGACGAAGTAGAGGAGTTGGTCGAACATCTCGAGCAGATCAAGACGCAAACTGGAGTTTTGCTGCCCTCCGACTATGAACTCGTCGTTCAAATCACCTTCGACGAGTGGGAAGGCGAAGAGAGCGTGCTTTGGCAATACTACTACGTTCATCATGAGACGCGAAGCTTGTTCTGGCTGCAACCCTTCCATGCTGGAGACTATCTTGGCGAAATATCTGGCCCCGTAAGCCCTGCGCATTTCAGTGCGTGTACTCTTGTGCTATATCTACATACGCCCCCGCTGACATTTGACTCAGAGCATATGCTCGAGACCTGGTACTGGTACGTGTCTTCCAACTCCGCCCTACAGTGAATGAAAGCTCACCGCTTCGCAGGGATCACGTCTCTCGATTCCCAAATAGCTTTCGGTCTCATGATCTCGTCGTTGAAGAACTCATCGGAGACCTAACCTTCTTCTGCACCGGTGAATACCTGCTACATCATTCCCCGTTGACGAAGTGTTCACCTATTGCCCAGATTACATCACTTCTCCAATGACGACGATTCCGTACCCGCAAACGGAGTTGATGGATATGATCAAGCTCTTGGGCGGAAAAGGTCATTATCTGCCAAGTGTGGGTGCCGACAAGAGGCTGAGCTGATATCGTACACGTAGAACCCGGTGCTGGGGCTATCTCCATCGCTGCGTCTCTTGGCCGCATGATGTCTGTTTTCAGTGAGTCTCAAAACTATCTCTCCCGCCTCTTGAGACTGATCACAAGGCAGGTCATTGGCGATACATTCATTTTCATGGCCAACGCTACGCGAGGATGGATCGGCATGAAAGTATACGCCAGTCTTCGGCTACACGACCCCGTACCTGGCTCATGAAACTCTTCTCCTGCTTGTTCCTCTTCGCACCGGAGGTTCATCTTAGTGAGATCGAAAAGCTGTACGTGGACGGAATGATCGTCGTGTATGTTTGGAAGCGACACATAACCAAGCTGCAAGACGAATGGCAGGAGTTGATCACCTACGTGAGTCGAGTCCGCCCGGCTCGCTGCGATATGGAGTTATCTGACGCTCGATCACAGGCAACGATTATGTAGGTTGCTCTGCTTGTGAAACCGCCATTCGTTACTGACGGATATCGCAGTTTGACGGCTAGTGTCTCTCGTGCGTACGCCAGATGTGGCTGTAGACGTGTGCTCACAATGACCTTCTTCCAGTGCTTTCCGTCCCCGATGTGATCCTCTTCCCGAACAACCCGAACGGAACGGGAGGGAGCAGTAACATTCAGGGCTACGATCGACCGCTACGCTCTCCCGCGGCCATCGCGAGTTACATCTCGATCTTATGTAGCACTGGAAGCATCGTACTTGGACTGATGTTGGTCCGCCAACATCGCACCAAGAACCGTGACTTTGCGGATGAAGCGGTACGCATCTATGCCTTTGAAGATCGTGAGCATCTGTTTAAGAGCTTCTCGATTACAGTCCGCATACATGGCACAGCAAGATAGGCCGTACTTCCACCACGAACCACTGGCCATCTTATACAGCCTGCCATATGCGCTACTCATGTGGGCGTGAGTTCCAAACCGTCTGTCTTATCATCTGAACTCGATACTGACATTTCCTGCACAGCATGCTCTCATTCTTGGCCAGCGTGATGATCTTTACGCTCCTCAAGACCGATATCGCGACGCAATCCACCATCGCGGCGGTATCGGTGGTCGTCTCGTGCCTCATCGTCTGGTGCGCCGTCGCCGCGTGGGATCGAGAAGCATCGCCGCGAGCGCCACAGCTATGGGACGCCGTGAACCGAATCTTCTCATTCTGGAAGAGCGGTACAAGTGAAAACTTGGAATCTCCGTCTAGCGATGCTCTATCGGAGAAGTCGAGGAGAACATCCCGCGTACGCTTGCGCTCGATAGCACACAAGATACGCGGAACAAAGAGTTCTCGTATCAACGAGGTGTGACACCAACTCCCGTATGCAAGCCGCTAGACATGTCTTTCCGAGCGCATGATCAAGTATTTTGATCATTCTTTATATGGCCCCGATCAAGGCCTTCTCCGTCAAAGCTGGTGCTTCAAGCATCGTAAAACTTGGATGATAACGAGATGGAAAGAAGGCATAGCAGGCAGGCGACCTTAAACGAGCGTGCGAGGGTCGACAAGGAAATATTGCGATGCATCTCTCGTTCTCAATTGATATCACTGCTCCTCTCTACCCTATTGCCTCAGGTAGTCTGCGACTAATGCCCTTGAGTAGCGAGCAGTAGCACTATGCACGATATCCTTTACATAATGTCGTGACATGATCGCAGGAATCACAGACTTCGACGGAGCTGCACAAGTACCCAGTTCTTCCCATACTCTACACAGCTATGCTCAGAGAGCGTGTCCAGATCGGTCCACATACACCTACCGCTCGCCCTTTACGCTTATCGATGAGCCTGCCCGCCCCCACGAGGCATCGCTGGCGCTTGAAATGCCGCGCCTTATATACCCACGCTCGTTCGACGTAAGAAAGCCTCTTCCACCGCCTCTTGTCCTAAACTTTCATGTCGCCGCGGCATCGCCTGGTCATCGCCCTATCCGCTTTGCTGCGACTCTGCAAACTACCGCTGGGCTTTCTTCGGAAACTGTTTCTGCGATGTGAACTGCTTTACTCAAAGTTGCGACGCATATTCGGCTTGGTGCCGAAGACTTCTGCGGGCTCTGGGAGTAACGAGGGTGTTGATGTCAGCAGTCCGTGCGACAGTGAAGAATATGCATACGAAGCCATGCCTTGTGTTACAGTTTCCGTCTCGAAAGACGGCCATTATGAATTGGGAAATCAGTCTGCTCGAACAGAGGATAGTTTGGCGGTCGGCTTGTGCGACCCGCAGGATGTTATTCCATCACTCTGTTCTCACGATGATATGTCCTCCGCGATTTGCGCAAGCGCTGTTCCTTCGAGTGTAAGCGCAGTAGGGCCAACTCGCGGACATTATCCTCCTATGCGTCGAGGGTCTACTTCGTACCCCGACCTCCGGCAAACTCTAACACCCCTGACGACTACGACGCTCGCTCGGCGTCCCCGTTCTATCAACGTACCTTCACCGTCACCCTCACGCCATGCCAGCTCTCTGCACTTGCCCGGCTTTGTCGCACACACCTCTTCTTTTCCCTCGTCTGCTGAACTAGGCACGGATTTTCATCGCGCCCAAGTCCGTGCTGAGTTCATCGAAGAAGATGCTCGCTCTGAGCGTCCTATCAAACGCTCCCGAGCCCGAGGGCGGTCGGCAATTAGTGGTACCGCTCCATCTCGATCACCTTCGCGTCACCCCAAGTCGCGGCCTGCCTCACGAGCGCCATCGCCCAGTTTGAGGTCGCACAGCCCACCATCTGCCACTGGCAGTCGCACCTCGCTCGCTCCTGGTGATATAGGAATCATACCTTCTGGTGAAGATCATAGGCCACACACGCCAGTTCGGATAACTGTAGTGACTGAATCGCTCTCTTTATCGCCAGAGTCCTTGGTTCCGGGCGTACAAGTGGAGTCACCTTCAGAGCAGGGACGTCGAAACGCTCGCAGATCCAGTGACATGATCGAATTCAATGTTCAATCACCGAGCTTAGAATCCCTGGGTACAGTTTCTGACCGTTACGCATCATCGCCGTCACACGCGCTAGCCCAATCGTGCTCTAGTTTTAGTCACGTCTCTCACCAAAACAGCACAAGGTCGAAGTCTGCAATCAGTAGTTCATACGAACGGAATGCTGCCGAAAAAGGGCTCACAGTTACCTCAATAGTTCCCGATCCACTTCCTGAGCGCATGCTAAAAGAGATCATACCTTCAGAGGGGCCACGATATAACCGACAGGTCTCCGTTCAGAATGTCCACTACGGGTTCGAGGTGCCATCGCTTTGCTTTGATTTCCCTCAGTGGGTTTTTTATATCACCGTATTGCGAGCAAGTATTAACTTCAGACAACGCAGGGGAGACCAATATGATGACTGGGCGCCCGATCCCGACCTTCGCGGATGGGAGCCACGCACACATCCAGAGGGAAGTTTGTATTTCTATCATCAAGAGAAGGTTCGAATAACTACATATGCCTTTTCACTTGCGGTTCTGTTAACAAGCAATCTAGCGCATATTTACGGAAGCTTGCCTATATTTACCGAATTATCTGGAAGAGGTGGAGCAGCTGGTGATCTACCTTCAGCAGTTATTGCAGGCTCAACCCGCCGCGCCACCTTCTGCCGACTATGAACTTGTCGTTCAAATCACCTTCGATAAGTCTGAAGTCGAGAAGGGAATCCTGTGGCAATACTATTATGTGGACCACAAGACGCGCAGTCTGTTTTGGTTACGTCCTTTCGAAGTGGGTGAACACCTCACCGCCGTCTGTGGCGAAGTGTGTCCTGCACATTTCAGTGTGTATCTGTCAATAACCATCGTAAATTTCGCTGATCATCTTTTCAGAACACATGCTTGAGTCTTGGTACTGGTCGGTATCGTTGTTTCTACCCATCGTGAATGAAAGTTTACCTTGTTGTAGGGATCATGTTGCCCTGTTTCCCGATAACTTCGAGTCTCACGACTATCTTGTCGAAGAGGTCATCGGACATTTGACCTTTTTTGGCATTGGCAAGTAATCATCATCAGTGAAGCTCGTCTGCGGCCTGATCGCTTCTAAATAGACCTTATGACGGCTCCCACTACGACCGTGCAATATACTCTCAAAGAGTTGACGAACATGATCCGACTGCTGGGAACGAAAGGTGCATCAGAGATGGCATACGCATGCATCCAACCGACTAATGCTCTACGGCTAGAACCAGGCGCTGGTGCAGTTCCGATTGCCGCTGCGTTAGGCCGCGTTATGGCCGATTTCTGTGAGTAGCCAATGTCATCTCATGTCTCCTGTCTGAATTCATGCTTATTGCAGGTCATTGGCGTTTTCTGCACTATCACGGCCAGCGAAGCGCTCGTCTCAATCGATTTGAGAGTGCACGCGAACCTTCGGTTGCGCAGCCGCCTCGTACTTGGCTGATGCAGCTTTTCTCCATCCTATTCCTCTTCGCGCCAGAAACGCACCTACGAGACCTGGAGAAGATCTGCGTTGACGGATTGGTCGTCGGCAACGTGTGGCGGCGACATATATCCAAGCTTCAGGGTGAGTGGGAGGAGTTCATTCAATATGTAAGTTACCTCTATCCATCCTCTATCCATAATGTATTCCACGACGGCTTGCTGATTCGAGTCCAGGCTACGATTATGTGAGTTGCGTATTACGAAAACCTCCTTTGCCTCTGACTGACACTGTGCAGCTTGACAGCCAGCGTCTCGAGTGCGTAACCGACAGATCTGACTTGTGTAAATTTGCATATACTTACCAGCGGATCACAGTGCTATCCGTCCCGGACGTGATCCTCTTTCCAGACAACCCCAACCCACCTGGGGGAGGCAGTAACATCCAGAGTTACCTACCACCCCTGCACTCCCCTGCAGCCATCGCGAGTTACATCTCCATCTTGTGTAGCATCGGGAGCATTGTTTTGGGGCTCATGCTCGTCCATCATAACCGCACAAGGAGCCGGGAAGATCCACTCGAGGCGGTATGGAGGTCCCACTTTGCTCCTACAGATCATCTAAATTCTTACGTCGCCATTTACAGGCAGCGTATATGCAGCAGCAAAACAGGTCGTACTTCCATTACGAGCCGCTTGCTATACTCTATAGTCTTCCTTACGCGCTTCTTATGTGGTCGTAAGTCGGAAGCCTCCACTCGCTCATCAGTACGCATAATTGACTGATTGGCAACATAGCATGCTCTCATTCGCGACCAGCGTCATGATCTTCACCCTTGACAAGACCGATCTCATAACGCAGTCCACCATCGCCGTCATCTCGTTTGCAATTTCGTGTCTCATAGTCTGGTGCACCATCGCCACATGGTTTTCCGAAAAACCTCTGCCATTGAAAACGCTGTGGAACACGATGAAACAGGTGCTCATAGCCAACCGGGGCCACTCCGATGATGCCTCGGACACGCTTGTTGGTGACAATGCGACGTCGGAAAAGTCAGAAATGAGACCTCGTGTACGGTTGCGCTTACTAGCAAACAAGATACGAAGGACGACCGGGAGGATTCCATGCGTAAACGACGTCTAGCATGATACGGAGGTATCGTGTTCGGGTTCAACCTCAATATACACCTCCTGCTAGTATGTATGTGACAGCCGCTTGCTTCCCTGTACGCACATGTTTTGTACACTTTCCTCTCCATGCGACCGGCCTGAGTATCATGTATCAATTTTTAACCTTGAACACTGTACATTTATCCCTGCCTTTTATGCATCACAATATCCACGGTACTCAGTGCTTGAAAGCGACGTCGAGGCACAAGGATTGCTGAGATTGACGTTGTGACGATAAATTCTAGCATAGCTGATGTGACACGGACGATGACATTCATTGCGCGTCAAGGTTTCTCAAGAGCTCAGGCTTTTCCTTTATGATAGTAGCCACCCTGTGCCCAGCTCAAGCTGCTGCTGCTCAACACGAGGCATCAATGATCCGATGTGGCATATCCCGGGCCGAACTCTCACACCGTCTTTCTTGTCCTGAACTTGCATGTCGCCCGACCACCGCTTGCTCAGGGTACTGTATGTCTCTCTGCGCCTCGCGAAGCCTTATCGAGCACTCTTCCGCAACTTACTTCTCTACTTGGAACGATTCTGCTCGACACTTCGACGCGCATTTCTACTACGTCTGTCTTCGACGCGCTCTCGGACCGAGAGCGCTAATGGCGGACCCCACCATGCAGCATCTTCGCACGACCACCAGTTGATCTCCGACGCCAGTGATGACTGCTACGAAACACATTCTACACAAATCTGCACGAAAGACGACTGTGCGTCAAGCTCCGGGACCTCGCAATGCGCCGTGATACCACCGGCTTCGCCTCATGATACCTTTATTCCTGTCTATGCCAGTGCCGTCCCCCCGAGTGCGTCGGCGGGGCCGAGCCGCAGTCATTATCCTCCTGCGCGTCGAGGGTCTTCGTCATATCCCAATCTACGACAGACCCTCGCACCGTTAACGACTACAACCCTTGCACCTCGTCCCCGTTCAATCAACTTGCCGTCGCCCGCACATTCCCATCCTGCCGACTTTCTGAACTCCCCAATACATCTGGATACGCCGTCCTCACATACGCCATCATACCTATCGACGAAGGCTAGTGTCGCTGAAATGGGCGCGGATCACCTTGCCCAAGCACGCGCGGAGTTTATTGAAGCTGATGCACGCTCTGAGCATCGCATCCGACGCTCTAGGGCGCCAGCTCGCTCTGCTGTCAGCGGCGCCACCCGTTCGCGGTCAAGCTCACGCCAGCAACACTCCCGGCCATCTTCGCAAACACGAACACAAAACACGCCATCTCCGCATTTACCATCTCATACTGACGCTTCCGGGCAAGGCTCTCTGTCACACATGGGCAGCCGCATCTCAGCTGTTAGCAGCGTCGACGGATATGTTGCAGGGCATAGGTCGCAAACGCCTATGCAGATTCCATCGACGCCTGACTCGGGTAGTTCGCAGTCCGGTTCGTCGGCACCCGGGATACGCCTTGAGCCTCCTTCACCTGAACAAGAGCGTCGCTCGCACCTTCGTTCATTCAGCGACATGATGGAAGTGAGCGTCCAGTCTCCGAGCACTGCGTCCCTTCCGCGCTACACATCGACCTCGCCCTCACTGCCTTCCTCTCCTCGCGACGAGAGTGTATACGTGAACGACAGTCCGCCACCGTTATCAAGCACCAGATCATCTCAAGTCCGAACGGTCTTCGACACCCCTTATGCAGACATCTCTCTGCCGTTGACCCTTCCCGAGGGACGTACTCTACACGAAGCCATTCCCTCGGAAACGCCGCGCTACACCAGGCAAAAGTTTGTTTCAGACGATACCACCACATTTACGGTACCCGTGCTCTGCTTTACCTTTCCACAGTAGGTTCATCGGTGCATCCATCGCATACGCATATCTGACGCAGATCCAGCTCTACGGACGGCCATGACCCCGATCTCCGGGGCTGGGAGCCGCGCACGCATTCAGAAGGGGCTTTGTACTTTTATCACCCAGAGAAGGTCCTTGCCGGTGACTTGCGATGTCGTCCTTGCCCTGATAATTGGTTTCTTAGCGAGCATTTACGGAAGCCTATTTATATGAAGAGGCGTATTTGGATGAAGTCGAAGAGTTAGTTGCCTTTCTTCAGCACAAACTGGCAGTGACGCCCGGGGTACAACTTCCAGACGACTACGAGCTGGTCGCACAAATCTCGCACGACGACCAAGAGGGCGAGGGAATCATCCGTTGGGAGTATTATTATGTCGATCATAGCACAAGGAGCCTATTCTGGTTGTTCCCCTTTGAGGCCGACGCCTACCTCGGCGAAATATCCGGCCCTCTGAGCCCAGCACATTTCAGTAAGTGCATATGATATTTTTCCAATATTTTATTGACTCATTGCCTTTTTAGAACATCTTCTAGAAAGCTGGTACTGGTGAGTATTTAACAAGGAAACATATATTCGAGCCCTACAGCTCACGCCGTCGCATCAGGGATCATATTTCGACCTTTCCAGACAATTTTCAAACTCATGACTCCCTCGTTGATGAGCTCGTCGGACATCTTACCTTCTTCTGTGTCGGTAAACAAAAGTCGTTATTTGTCGTGAGTGAGGGATCCTGACGTCCGCCAGATGTCATAACATCTCACTCGACAACAGTTCCTTATGAACTTAACGACCTAACAAGGATGATCAAGTTCCTGGGAAGGAAAGGTCCGTGGACATATGAAGGCCACTATAATCAAGGAACTAACATCTCACTCGCAGAACATGGTGCTGGGGCTGTTCCTAGCGCGGCAGCTCTTGGTCGCATGATGTCGATATTTTGTCAGTATTGGCCATCTGTCCACCCATTGTTGTCTCGGCTGACTGTGATATAGGTCACTGGAGATATATACATTTCCATGGACAGCGTTACGCACGTCTGGATCGCTATGAGAGCATTCACAGCCCATCTATCCGACCCCGATCCTGGCTTATGAAACTTTCCTCTGCCGTATTCCTGTCTGCGCCTGAAGTACATCTGCGGGACATAGAGAAGCTCTTCGTGGATGGCGCCATTGTCGCGTACTGGTGGAAGCGCCACATATCTAAGCTTCAAGACGAGTGGACGGAGTTCGTGCTTTACGTAAGTTCACATGTCCGTCTGCGCGCCTACATGACACTCAACTCACGCTGACTGAAGGCAACAGTGATGTGAGTCATGCCAACGCCGTTCTGACCATACGCTGATCACGCTGTGAGTAGGTTGACAGCAAACGTGTCTGGTACGTATACGTTCAACAACCCTCTTGACAGATTGGTCAGCTTATGTCCAACAGTGCTGTCCGTTCCCGATGTTATCCTTTTCCCTGATAACAACAACGAACCTGGCGCGGGAAATAACGTCCAGAGTTACTTACCGCCGTTACGTTCGCCCGCAGCGATTGCCAGTTACGTCTCCATCTTGTGCAGTGTTGGGAGCATTGTGCTTGGACTTCTCCTGATACGGAGCCATCGAACGAAGAACCACGACGAGGCAGCAGACGCTGTACGTCCGCCTATCATCATGCGTGTCACGCAGCTGATCGTTCATATACGTCCATTCCTCTAGGTGACATTCATGTTCCATCTCAAAACGAGCACATTCCACCACGAGCCTCTTGCAATACTGTACAGCCTTCCATACGCACTTCTCATGTGGGCGTACGTATTCTCTTGCAGCTAAATGTGTCCGATACGAGCTAATCAAGCCTTACAGGATGTTCTCTTTCTTAGCCAGTATTCTCATCTTCACCCTCAACAATACCGACGTCGCAACGCAGATCACGGTCGCCGGTGTTTCGGTCGGCGTCTCATGTCTCATCGCATGGTGCATCATGGCCCTATGGGAGCCGTCAGATCGTACTCTCGAGACGTGGGATGCGTTCAGGGACTTGTGGTCTTTTCGTTGGTTTAAGGCGGTTGAGGATATAACCTCCAGTGACGCAGCTATCTCAGAGAAGCGAAGAAGATGGCCGCGGTTGCACTCGCGTTCGCTAACAGAGAAGATGCGCAAGGTTAAGATACCTTGTGTTAACGCGGTGTAAGCTAGGCTCCGATCAAACGGCCATACCCATCTCAAGTGGCCGCACCGCAGACAGCTGGTAGGCTGTGACGCAATCATATGTAGTACGAATCTAATATGGACCAATATGTGTATGTGGTTGTCTACTATACTTAGCCGCTGCTGTGTTGTTTGTTGCACGGATGCCTGAGCACGACTACCCTGCTTAGGTACATATTGGTGCTCCATGTAGTGCGAGGAAACGTTACCAACGGGTGACACAGTTGAGCCGTCCGTGTCTTGCGGGACAGTGATGGAACGCAAGTTCATAATACTACAACGTTGCTGCCTTGAAAGGCCACAGCAAGACAACACACGTAGGAGTTACAGGTGCCCTTCCTAGCAAACGACGAAAATGACACAGCAGTAGCCATATGTGTGTGTACACGACGAGGATGGACCATGCTACGTAGACATGTTCAAACCTACGTATACGTAACTAGCGAGAATCAAACAAACGGACGGCCCACGGCGGGAGGTAGTAAACATACTAGAATACATTTGATCTGCGGCAGTCCGTAATTTATCTCTTGTTTGGCTGAGACGAGCTTCCTACTCTCGTCTGGCTGGGCGGCTGGGTACTTCCCTGGGTCACGAACTTCTCCTCCGGTTGGGAAGGGGGCCGCACTTTGGGAGGCCGCGGGTCTACCTTGGTTTTGGCACTACCCGTGGATTTCGACGGGTTCCCGCGCGGACGATACCCCCCGTCGTCGTCGCTGCTACTATGTACGATAATGTATCAGACAACAGCATCGGAACGCACGAATCGTAGTCAATAAACGCACTCGGAATCAGAAGAGCCACTGTCATCGCTTCCGCTGTTCTCGACTCCGATTGACCTTAACAACAAAGCATTTGAGATTTGTATACAATGGAGGTTGGATCCAAACTCACGCGGTTGTCTGCGCACGCTCACCCTCAATTTCGGTTGTCGAGGATTCTTCAGGCTGGAGCCGATCGTCAGCCGATGTCGCCCTGGTAGCTGTGCTCGTCAACGCGAGCAGACTGGCACGAAGTAGATAACGTACCGGTGATTCTCCCCCGGGACCTCCGTGTCGTGCAGTGACACGCCGGACTTGTCCATTGTTGTTTCGGCCATGGCTTGCAAAGAGATGATAGGACCGGTCGAAAGGAATGGTCAACGTCTAAGGGTAAGGCTCATATTAGCGCCCACCGGCGCCGGCAACCGAAGGAAGTTCACTGAGCGCCTACGACAGTGATCGACCTGGAGAAGCATGTTCACGGGAACGGTCTTCCCAGTCGGCTCACGACGTCAATAGAGACGTAACTATACTCATACGCTACTATACAGCTACGTTAACTGCCTCGGGGAGCACAGTATGACAGCTCAAGCAATGTACGGATGGCGGTGAAGTGACACTTGAGTGACACCAAGTGTCAAAAGCGGTGTGGGCGGCCCTTTCATGCCAAGAACCCGACTTGTACTAGTACTAAACCTGATAATGCTCTGCACACACAGCAGGGATTGTCCCTGACAAAGGGGTCCCCTTAGGACATATGCGATGTACAGGATCCCAACTGGCTACTATAAAGGAACCGCTTGGCACTGGGTCCCACTGCCCCATGCAACATTCGAAGGGTCTGTGTAGACCTGGTATGTAGTTCCTGGTGATCCCATATAAGTGTGCTGTCTTGACGAGGACTGTCCTATGCTACATCAGCTCATGGGATTTGAGACGGCACTGCAAAGAGCGATGAGTATGCAATCACCGTTCTCACCGCGAGGCCGATGGGAATCCGTCTAAGAAGGTAAAAGGGCTACAATCGGGCGGGAGTTTGTGCCTGACGTGTCCGGGACCCAAACACTACATAAGTGTATGCTGCGACGCCGTGAAGTTTACAACACCATCTTCGAATTCCTGTGCACTAATGTTCTGGAAGACCTTCATTGGCTTCGAAGATATGGAAAGTAGACAAGTTGGTCGAGATGAATACGGAGTGGAGACTGCCAAACAGACCCTCATCTTCTACCGCACAGGTAGAAGTTCGCACGTTTACCGGTGGTAGGTGGATAAAGGACTATCGCTTGATGATGGATTTATGCAGAGCTCTGAGCCAAAGCGCGCTAGGCCGAAGATGGCGGCATATAGCCACCTACATGTAGAGTATACCGTCAAAACATGTGGTGGGGCTCATTCAGAAATACAGATTTGAGATTGGCCTTAGCTGAATAGACGGCGCGAACTGCAACGACAGATATACCCTTCTATACCTCATCGTCTGACGCCACCGGGTTTGGACTGGCTTGCCAACGGCTTCGACGGCTTTCCACGGGGACGATATCCTTCGGGATTGACTTCGTCGCTGAAGAGGGAGGGTTCAATATCATGAATGCCTATCTGATTAGGAGCAGACGTACTCTGATTCCTCAAGTTCCGAGGAGCTCTCGTCATCGCCATCGGGATCCGTAGTTTCAGTAGATCTGAGAAATGGAGGATGAGTAGTCCAACCTGGGCATGGACGTTGTTATCAGACGGACGCAGGTTGCTGCGACTCAGAGTCCGGCTTTATGCTCGTGTCGCCGTCCTTCTTGTCGCGATTGTCCGTGACCCTGCGATTGGCATTCGTGAACATACGGTCATATAATCATGCAAACAACGCACTGGTTCTCTTGCGCTTCCTTAACAGGCTGTGCGGCGTGTTCGGCCATGGAGGGCATGCGATGATTTCTAATCGGATGGTGTCCTGTGCCAGAACGTTAGGCGATGCTGTTCCGGGGACCGTGGCATCTGAGCCCGAGCCGGCAATCTCCGTCTGTCGGTCCGAATGCCTCGTGTCAACTGCTCTTCAGGCGCTTGGTTTCCAGCTCAGCACCCAGCTCTTGAGTACTCCAGGACTCCATCTGGATCGGTATCTCTGACAACTAGGTACATGTGCTACTCTCGTATCGCTACCCCGCCTCTCTGAGAATGCCGGACTTGTAGCGCGCTCAATGCAATGAAATTTACACAGCGCATCGCATGGCACTGCATCATGCCGAATGGTCATAAGCTAGCTGGAACATCATTCGCTCTGTACTTCACGTCCCTTCGCCTGTCCTTACTCGACCAGCAATGCACTCCGCACAACTCACTAAGATCACTCACCCTCTTCGCGAAAGACTCTATACGACGACGCCTTGTAGGACAACGCGCTACGACGACAAGTCAATCAGTGCTGAGGTCGCTCGCGAGTGGACGCTCGCCCATGCCGCACACCTTTCCTCCCGTTGCTCTGCGTACGTCGAGGGTATATTCGTATTAACTATCATATCCTCAACCAACTAGACCTGCCTATATTGGCATAGGCGGATGGCAAAGCTACACCCATCCAGAGGGCAAGCGCTATTACGCGCTTGGTGTTTCCCCGCGCATCATCACTGAAGTCGACCTGATGGACGACGCCATGTCAGAAGCCCTCAATGCATGGGTGGCTGTGATTCTGGAATGGGCTGCTGAGCAGGACCTACATTTTGGTCCTTCTGTCGAACTCTTCATCGAGCCCGAGCTCGAGACAGGAATATGCGACTATTATTTCGCCGACCACAGCAGTCGCGCGGTGTTCTGGCTTGAAGATGCCACCACAAGTGAGCTTGGGCTGGCACCAGCCTGTTCAGACGCACATCTGAGTACGTGACGCAAAGATGTCGATTTGCAATAGTCGTATTGACGTGTTCCCTACCAGAACTCGCGCTTGAAGAGAACTACTGGAAACACGTTGAGATGTTCTGCATGCACTTGGATGACCTACCCGGGGCATTGGAAGAACTCATCGTCATCTACCTTCACGGACGCGCCGATCTTGCGACCTCCTCAACATCTACCTTCTATTTCACACCCGAGGTGACCGATGTCCACCTTGATATTCTCATCAAGTGCCGCTGTAAGTTTGTATGCGCATTACAGACGGTCCCAATGCTGATAGTCTTTCAGCCATGCCAAGAAACCCGATGGTATTCTCCTTTATCGGTAGGCTCTGGGGATACATGGCCAACGCGAGGTTTCAAAACTTCTACGGCGAGGACCACTGTCGTCTGGATCGGACAACGCGCGTTTTTGCGCACCAGAACCAGCAACCTGGTATCGTCTCCCGATGCGTCTCTGCGGCCATGATTGGGCTCCCGCAAGAGATCCGTGGTCAGCTTGATGAGCAGCTCGTCGATGAACTCGTTATTGAGAAGGTCTGGTCCGGATTCATCGCCAGTCAGTCTACCGAGTGGCAGAAACTGATGCAGTGGACTTTCGCGCTCATCATGTACGTGCGGTGTTTTCTCGCTTTGGTTTCAATCGCTGATGCGACGCTACAGCTCGAGCGCGTTAGCAGTTCCGGTTTCACCGATTCCTGTGCTCGCACATGTTTCACTAGTTCTGTCGGCGGCGGCCCTTCTATTGGCGGTACTGCTTCAACAGCATTTCCAGCGCCTTACAAAGGATGTTGATGAAGCAGTCAGTCTGTTATCTGCTCTGATGCGCGCGTCTTCCTAACGATTATCTAGTGCGCTTTCTTGCAAAGTCAGAAGGGCAACATGATGCCTCTCGCGATCGTTTTTAGCTTACCCCGCGCCGCATTCATCTGGAGTCTCGTTCTCTTCGCCATCCAAGCTTTGTGCATCCTGTTCTGCGCCATTCCATTCAATTTTGGCGTCATCTTTGGCATCATTCTGTTTCTCATCGCTTTTGGCATCTGGAGGACCCTCAACCCATCGCATTGCCTCGTTTGTATCCCGTCCATCACACGGATACCCATCTTGTCCGTCCTGCGTCGCAGGGAGAAGGTCAAGGACGCCGAATCCAGCATCTGACTCTTTAGCCACCCGGTTGTATCATACACATTGTCTGTTGCATTTCCGCCTCATTTCCACCGGAATACCCATAGCATGTATCTGTATTACCTTTTTAGAGATATACCCCTTAGACAAGATGCTAATACCTGCATATACCTCAGTGTGCTCAGCGATAGAAGCCCAATTGGCTTATGTACCCTCGCGCATTTGACGCCTTTCGGTCATTGATATGGAGATGCGAACGTGAACTGGGTAGGGACTATTTGTACAAGTTTTTGTCCTGCATATATGCATCTAATCCTCATGAATAGGGTTCCACGAGATCGCGCCCGCGTCGCCCTTGTCAAGACCATCGAGTGCAGCCATGTCCTCCTCGGAGAGGTTAAAGTCAAAGACCTCCGCGTTGTGGGCAATACGCTGCGGGTTAGCCGACTTCGGGAGCGGAATGAAGCTACGTATCGCGTCAGACTTTGTTCGGTGTTGGACGGTGAGTGCGCTTACCCCTTCTGTAGCGACCAGCGCACCAGAACCTGGGCGGGAGACTTGCCAACCTATACGACGTTCAAGATCAGCGCCGGCGAGAAGAAAGGTTCGGACATAAGCGCGTACCTTCTTGGAGACCTCCTGAAGCGTTGGGTTGTCGAATGCGCCACGAACGAGCGGACAGTATGCCTCGACAACAATGTTGTTCTTCACGCAGTAGTCCACGATCGGCTTCTGCTGGTCGAGCGGGTGAAGCTGACAAGCACAGCATCAAGAATCGATTCCGCGAGCAGCTGCAAGTAAACGACATACTTCAATCTGGTTTACGGCTGGCATCTCAAGGCCCGACTCGCGAATCTCCTCGAGGTGCTTGACGTTGCTGAGTCGCGCGTAGCTTCAATACTGGGCACGTAGGAAAGGGCGACCTGAACTTACTAGTTCGACACGCCAATATCACGCAGGACGCCAGATGCCTTGCCATCAATAAGCGCCTTCCAGAACTTGAGACGGTGCTCCTTGCCACCGTGGGCGCTGTGAATCAGATAGAGATCGATGTAACCTGAGCAATAAGTAGTTTAGTGAATCGTGTCAATCCGAATGCACTTCATCGAACCTACTTACCAAGGTCGAGCTTCTCAGCCGACGTCTTCACGCTCGCTGCCGCATCGGGCGAGTTAGGTGGGACTTTCGAAGCTGATAGGGCCGCGTCAGTACCGAATGCGCAAGTACAGACACACTGCTCACTAATAAAGATCTCCTCCCGCTTTATGCCGCTGTCGCGAACTGCCTGCCCGACCTCCTTCTCGTTCTTATACATCTCCGCAGTGTCGATGTGACTATGAGAGACATTAGACACAGAGCCATCGACGCGAAGATAGCTCAATTACCGATAGCCGTGCTTGAGAGCGGCCGCGCTAGCGGAGTAACACTCATCGACGTTCTGGTAGACACCGAGGCCGAGACGGGGAATGGAGTGGCCTGAGGGCAACTTGATCGCGGACGTGATCGTGAAAGAAGACATGATGAGGTTTGACAGTGATAGTCGAGGTCAAGAGCAAGATACTGTGCGCTGGGAGCTTAGTTCATAGGACTGGGAATCTATGACGCCGATCCACATTCATCGACAGTCAGCGCGCTCAGAAGCAGGCGTAAGCTTCCTTAGCACACTGTATCATCCGAACTCCTTTGTACACCGAGTCCTTCGGAGTTCGAGAACCATAGTCAGCAGTACGCGAGTATCGTCTTCTGCTTCCATACGCTGCTAACTCTGTACATCGATCCGAAGTCAAGTGGCGAGGTGGTGGGAGGACGGAAATGCGGGTTCCGGGGGCGGCGTTTACGGATATCCGGACCGAGTGACGCGCAACTTACGCCCGATCATCGATCATCAAAGGCCGCCTTGCAACGTCCAATCATCCTACATAAGTATATGAAGGATCGCAGATACTTAGGCGAGCAACTCATGTGTGCATGCTTTCTTTGTCTTGCTTAACAAGGCTAGAGGCTATGCGACGGAATACACATGTATTACACCTGTTTATGCGACTGCATTCCTTAATATACTTGTACTTCTA
The DNA here is from genome assembly GCA_001632445.1 of Peniophora sp. CONT. Lineage (NCBI taxonomy): Eukaryota > Fungi > Basidiomycota > Agaricomycetes > Russulales > Peniophoraceae > Peniophora > Peniophora sp. CONT. Next base: position 43,722 of record KV424568.1, read on the forward strand.
ATCCTGGTTGATAGGATTCCACGAGATGGCGCCCGCATCGCCTTGGTCGAGGCCATCGAGAGCAGCCATATCCTCCTCAGATAGGTTGAAGTCGAATATGTGTGCGTTATGAGCGATGCGCTCTGGGTTGGCCGACTTCGGAAGCGGTACGAAACTACATTTCCTCGATCAGACTGGGTCTAGTGCAGTCACATGTGCACTCACCCTTTCTGCAGTGACCAGCGTACGAGTATCTGAGAAGGCGACTTGCCAACCTATGGAGCGTGAGTAAGCAACGGACAGCGATGTATGCACGTTCATGTGTACCTTCTTGGAGACCTCTTGAAGCGTCGGGTTATCGAACGCACCGCGGATGAGCGGACAGTATGCTTCGACGACGATACTATTCTTCACGCAGTAATCCACGATAGGCCTCTGTTGATTGAGTGGATGAAGCTAGCAAGTAGTGTCAGATAATGAATCGTTAAACGCTTGAAGTTCAGTCGACGTACTTCGATCTCATTCACGGCCGGCATCTCAAGACCAGCCTCGCGAATCTCCTCGATATGCTTGACATTGCTGGACAATTTCAAGACGAGCCGCGTACCACAGCTGCAAAGAGCACTCACTAGTTCGATACACCGACGTCATGCAATATACCCGACGCTTTACATTCGATAAGCGCCTTCCAGGTCTTGAGACGGTGCTCCTTGCCGCCGTGGGGGCTATGGATTAGATACAGATCAATGTAACCTGAGTAGCAAGCATATCAAGGTGAGGTATCAGCAGGGGGATATAACAACGGTACATACCAAGGTCCAGCTTCTCAGCCGATGTCTTTACGCTGGCCGCCACGTCTGGGGAATCATGTGGGACTTTGGACGCTAGAGAAGTGTTTACGAGAATTTTATGTACCCGCATATGTAGGTTACTCACTAATGAACACCTCCTCCCTCTTAATCCCGCTGTCGCGAACTGCACGCCCGACGTCCTTCTCGTTTCCATACATCTCTGCAGTGTCGATGTGCCTGTCAAAGATATAAGTCGGAGTTGACCAAGATGAGATCGTCTCCTTACCGATAGCCATGCTTCAGAGCTGCCAGGCAAGCTGGGTAGCACTCATTAGGGTTGTAGCCTACACCGAGACCGAGACGCGGAACAGAATGCCCCGAGGGTAGCTTGATTGCGGACGTGATTGTGAAAGCAGACATGCTGAAGTTCGTGCGGAAGTGATAATCAAGGTCAAGAAGAGGTTCAACTCGTATGCGGTCAGAAGTCGCCGAGGTATTTATGGTGCATCCACCAAGACATCCACTCTCAGCGACAGTGAAGCGTAACGCTTCTTAGCAAACTGTATTGCCCGCAGTCCAACATCGAGCGTTCAAGCGTTGATAAGATTCCCCAAGTCATGCTTGACGGATGATGCTGTACAGATACCTCCACACCCAGCTGCCTGCATCTCGTATGGAGTTGCGAGGTGAAGGTGGGCAAGTGGGGGGAAGAAGCAAGGGCGGCTGACGGTCTTTACGGACGTCGGAACCGATAGCGCGCGCGTGGAAGGCAATCAAACCTGTTAATTCAAGTTTGGACCACTACAACCAGCTGGCTGCGAAGTAGCTGAATATACCCTTCGGCCTTCCAGGCATATCGATACCTTGCAACGGACGGTCGACAGAGGCTGTCGCGATGAGCCATGCCACGGAACATTGCTCCTTCGTCTTGCTGGCCGAGTTTGACATTGACAAGGGTGCTCAACTGACGTACCAGTTCCCACAGCCTCTGGGTGCAGATGAAGGGTACGTCTACAGTGACGAATGCCCTATGCTTGTGCTCAGATCCCGGTACAACTAGGCTGCTCGCCAACCTCATGTTGCCCGACGGCGCGGAAAAGCAGCTCGAGGACTGGACCATATTTTTCCTTAACCAAACGCCTTTTAATACGATCGCACCCGTGCTCGCGCTTGATACACCTGAAGCCAATGGAAATACGGAATCGGACAAGCCGGATATATTATATGTGCTGAACCTAGTGCGGACGAAGCACGACAAGTCGGTGCGGAGGTGCGTAGCATTCACTCTTCGGATCGCGAAGGCTGAACTGATGCATCGAATGCGTAGAGGTGCCGTCGTGAAGGCCATGGCGATATGCACTCGCCATCCCTTTATCCAAATATTCAAGGTGCGGCGCGTCCGTGTAACTGCCGCCCAGCTGTGGCTTCATGCTTGTCTAGCCAGTACTGTTACTCGCTCTGGACGACTACTACGCAACCCCGTCGCAGGATTGCCTTGCCCGCCTGTTCGACGCCATCAACTCCATGAGCATATCCGCCGCCCCAGTCCTCACCCGGGCAGAGAAGCTTGTCATGCGCAGTTCCGAGCGGAAGGATGTGTTTGCGGAGAAGTTCTTGCCTACGCGACCTCCGGCGGAGCAGGCGTCACTATCACGCAAGCTGCACAAACCCACGCAGTCTACCGCCTCCTACTCGAGCTTTGAAGAGGGTATCTTGAATCGTAGCAAAGAGCCCACTGGCCGCGACCGTTCCGGTACTGAATCTACTATCGGCTCTTCTGGAACCAATGGCAGCTACCCCGCATCAGTTCCGCTACCCGCCTCCCTGCCAAATTCGGTCCCGCTCAGCAACGGCATGAACTCGTCTCCCTCAGATCAGTCCTTCAACTTGGGCGGTAGTGCGGTCTGGGTAGGCGACGAAAGTGAACTTCAAGTAGGACATGCTCCCCAGTCTGCCGCGCAGGCTAGCAGTGCCGCGAGCGTGGTCGGGAGGGGAAGGAGATCAACCGACGCGTCTTCGACCTCATCACACGGTTACCCCAGACCACCTGTTACGATGGGCTCGTCAGATCCACAGATGCGTGCCGCCGGACATAGCAAGGATACGCACTTCTACCAGACGTCCATTGACTACAAGGGCCTTCAGCTACCCATCAAGATGCCCCTGTCAACGTTCTCCGAAGAAGTGGGAGAGGTAAGATACAACGTATTTGTCATTCGAGGTGTAGATTATTGAACATCTACGATAGTACTCTCTCATATCTCTCATCCAAGCGCTTTCCAATCCTATTGCGACTGTGACCGGCCCTCTCCATCCGCATCTGCACACGAACGGAGTATTGACCCATCCAATCATTATACTCTTCAACGCTCTTGTCACTGGCAAGCGCATCATCTTCCTTGGCTACAACCGTGCGGCAGGCCAGGTTTCGGGATACGTACTGGCTGCTTGTGCACTGGGCTCCGGCTGCGGCACGATCCTGCAGGGTTTCATCGACCGAGCGTTCCCTTACGCCAATCTCAACAACCGTGATGAATGGGAGGGACTGTAAGTCTGATACTACGCGCCCAGCTATTCTTGTTAACTATCATGCAGGCCGACATACATCGCAGGTGTTACTAACCCTATCTTCGAGGCGACCGGTAACTGGGACCTATTGTGCGATGTCGGCGGCGGCCGCATGGTCATTCACAAAGACATACACTCCAACTACCCCTACACTCCGTCAGCGATTGGCGGACAACCTCAGCTAACACGTGTGGGTACTATCAAGACCGACTCGCTCACCGGCGAAGAAGAAATAGCGCGACCTGGTGGCACCAAGAGCGACTTCACGGCCAAAACGGATAGCGCAGACAACATGTTCGTTGAGGATGTAAGCATTCACTCATAGCCTATCCCGTGTCTTTGTTTAACGTATACTCTAGATCATCACTGCTATCAACTACCACTTCGGCGAGGGCCTTGTCCGCGCTCGATTTACGGAATACGTCGCGCGATTCGTACGGCTGGCTTCCAAGTACGAAGAAGACCTTACCGGTTCGACGACCATCGGCTTTCCTACGACGGTATTCTCGGGCTCTGGCGAAAAGGGACGATTGGGCGGCGGCATGATGTGGACGGACGACATGTCCGGCCCGCGTGAGCTCCAGGCAAACGCGAGTCGCATCGATGGCTTCCGGGGGACTGAGGTCTACAAAGCTTTGCAATTGGTGGGTACAACGTTGCGCGCCGTGTTCAATACCTTATGGATGACTCGCAGGACTTCAAGCGCTACCATGCCTCATCGCCAATACAAGGCTTCGATCTCCTCCATCAGATCATGCGCTTTCGACTGGCGAAGAACATGCCGGATGCCGAAGTCGAGTGCATCATGCGGACCCTTCTGGATAATGCTCGTAACTATGATCAAGTCGTTGAGGTGCGCGCTATGAGTGTGAACGCGTCGATTGGTACTCACCTCGCTTCATAGCTGCTAGCGGCGCTGCCTAGCCACGCTGGTGGACTGTTGCCTCTTAGCTTTGGCTTGTTCCACCAGCGCGAGTCTGTACGCGATCTAACGGTCGACCTCTTTTCCCAAATACGAATGTATCCCGTATGTTTTTTTTTACTCCTGTGCTACTGCGTGCATGTCACTAATGTGCATCTGTAATAGATTGGCGTGCAGGCTTTGCAGTCTCTCAACCACTTCCAACGCTATGCATACGTCCGCCTCGCGCATGCAAGGGAACGACCAAATGGGGTAAATCAGGCTCACGTTGGCCATCTATCAATACCCCCCTCCGCCGCTCCTGGATTCTCAAGAGCGAACTCGGGGCGCAGTGATATCGGATAGTGACGCGTCGCCCTGTGGGCGTGCGTCGAATTCTCTACTGTACAACACTTTATTTGGACCATCACTTGTACGCGCTGTTGCTTGTATGCTTGTACAAGATCCATTTGATACGCGGAACAGGAACATATGCATCGTCAAGTGCGATATCGCTTCAGAGTCTCTCAGAGAAGAGCCGAACGATAAGTTCTGGGTTGTCCCAGAAGATCTTTCGAGTGTATCAGCAAGCCTTCTCGAGGACCATGCGCAGTTTTTGAGGACGTACAAAATGATTAGCCTTCGGTACAGAAGACCACTCGAACGGACGCCCGGCCACCCCGGCCGTTTCCAATTCCTTGCGCAACTTCTTGAACTGCCAAGCGCCTCTGACGAGGTTCCACGTCGTCTGCTCGCACCACATCACGATGACGCGGCAGCGCGGCCAGTAGCCCGCTGTATCCTTGTGCAGCATGCGCCTCGTGCGCTCAAGCATCCATGGCTTCGGCATGACATTGTTGATTGTCTCCCAGCGCAACATCGTCTTTGGGTTGGAGATCTGCGCGAGGACCTCCTGAGGCATCACGGGTAGCGTCGGCGGAGGGTTCTCGAGCGGCGTATCGGAGAGTCTGGTCTCGTCTTCGGTTTCGAGACCGGGGTGCTCGTAGTATCCGGAAATCCAGGTGGCGAAGGCGACATAACGTTCCATTGGATCCAACTTTGGGTCGTTGAGGAACGGGTAGTACTCGCGGTCTGGAGGGTTTTCGATGCCGACGAGATCTGGCGCATTGTCTGTGACAGTGGATGTCAATGATGCAGCGAAAGCCTGAAGGCATGAGTGGCACGCACCGAAGAAGCACATAGATCTGTAGTACGGTTCAAGCGTCTTGCGCGTAGCCTCTGGTACAGTCTCCGGATTGGAGAGCATGTGGTAGAAGAAGCCCGGCCCAGATGACCACCCAACGAGCGAGACACCACCTTCCTTCCGCCCTTCAGCGTCGATCGAGAAAGGTATGAAGACGTTCTGCTTGGCAAAGTACGCAAGGAGCTCCGCGTACTCTAGAGCCTGCCGGTGGAAGAACTTTGCTTTTTCGATGGGGTCATCGCCGAGCACCTGTGAGAGCTCCAGGTCATCGTACGGTGTGGATCCGCTATAGTCGCGACGATTGACAGTGATGAAGCGGACCCCGTATTTGGAGGCATACGGCAGCATGCGCTGGAAAATCACTGCAATGATCATCTTGAGCTTGAGCTCGCAGTGCTGAGCTTTGGCGACGCACGCACCGTGATGAAAGCCACTGCCGTGCACCATGACAATAGTCAGATACTTGCCCTCTAGCGGGCCAGTGTCCTCATAGAAGAGGACGGTCCCTTGATTATCGACAGGCGCAGTAGGCATGATGAAGGAACGATGTTGAAGATTGCAGACAGTGGGCGCTGACAGCCCAGGGTATATGTACCCCACAGCGTGACTGTTTCTCGGCCAACCTTCGTCAAAACTTAACGGTCATATGCAAGGAGCGCCTTTTCTGTATTCATCGTTCCTGGGCGAAGGTCGCCGCAATCAGACGTTGAGGGGTGTGGCACAGACAAGGTCGGCAGAAGGGCGTTCGAGCGGCCATGCAGTTGACCTCTGCGAACTTCTACGGGCAGAGCTGCCGTACAGAGGCGACTTCGCCGCGCCTGTCACAAGGCAAGTGTGTACCAACGGGCCCCGGAGCTACGCTGCCTTCCGGTAGATTGAACAGAATCCGAAATCGCCGTGAGGAATAAGCGCACAGAGGCGCACAGCGTGCCGGTGGTAGCTTGAGGACTGCGGTTGGCTGTTCCTCCATGAGTAGATGAGACATGTGATGCACCGCATACCGCTGGTATGTATGTCGCAGCTGGCTGTTCGTACGAGCAAGGGCTGAAAAGAGACGCTGTTGCAACCATATCGTGGAAGAGAGCATGTTGCTCAGAGTCAAAGGCCTGGGAAAGCGCATCGTGCTCCTCGGGGTTTGCCGAACGGCTGATGCGCTGATATCGCGCCGATCTTCCAGTAGCGAGTCCATGTGGCATGAATGTATGAAAGCGGTCGTTCAGGATGTTATTGTACATAACAGCTATGTCCAAAGCGATACGAAGAAAACAAGGAATCCTAGATCGAATAAAGTTAGGCTGAAAAAAGGTAGAGTATCCAATGCGTGCGTCGCTCCTCAGAATACCCTCGAGAGTCATGACAGAGCCTTTTCCTTGCCCTTCCGCGAGGGAAGCGAAGGAACTTCAGGCGTGCTGTCTGCTGGGACATGTTTCCCAAATAGAAGTCCCCCACCGCTGACGCTGCGACGCATGGAGGCGGGAGGCGAGGGTGGTAAGGACCCAGGTGAGGCAGCTGGGGTTCCAGAGACAGCTTCGGTCATTAAGAACTCGACCCAGAGTTTGGAGAAGGACTGCGAAGCAAGTTAACAAAAAGATATGGACGTCGCAAACGTAGGAGCCCACCTCAGTCTCGTCCGTCTTGTCCAACTCAGCTGGTCGAACTTTCGGCGTATTGATCATACGTCCACCGCCCGAGCCACGCTGAAGTCCTGCGAGTGCACGCTCCTCGTCGGACCACGAGAGTATACTCGAAAGTAAGCTCAGCATCTCAAAGCGTTTCGGATCGGCGCGAGGAGTGGTCAGGAACTGTAGGATGACATTGGTGACGAGTCTTCGGTCGACACTTTGGTCGGAAGAGTTTTTCCTCAAACGCCTCAGGGCCTCCATAAGATGGTCGTTCAGGATGACCGCTGTTATGCAGTCGTTAGCAGAGTAGACGCGCGGGTATGATAATAAGTCTACCTTCTAGACGCAGCTTGTCAATCAGAAGACCCTTCTCCTTCAGCTGCTTCTCAAGTTCTGACACCCGCGAAGAGTTCGTGGCACCTTCCTCGATCTGCATCTCGGCTTGTAACGCCCGATGCTTGTACTCCGCCAAAGACTGCGTAGCAGAAAGAAGTTTGGTCTCGAAACCCTGGACAGCCTGGCGAAGCTCATGATCCTTCGCTGTTCAACAGCCCGATTAGTTATGGCCGTCAGGAGTCGAAACAGGCTCACCAGATTGAAAATCCTCCAATACGCTCTGCAGATTGCGCGCATTGGTACGCTCGGTTTCCAACTCGTCTTCCGCCCTCTGAGCAGCGTCCCTCTCCACCGCGGCCTCTCGTCGAGCTACTTCAAGCGCAGCACGAGCCTCGTCCGCAGTCACCCGCTCCTGCATCGCAGTACGTTCCCAATCGTCGCGTTCCAACCGCGTACGCTCAAGCTCTGTTTGTACTTCGTGGAAGTCACGTTCGCGCCGTGCAGCCTCGTGCGCGTTCTCCTCCATGGCGCGTCCGCGCAGTACATCCAGCTCCCGGGTGGCGCGCTCGGCCTCCTCGTTCGATGAAAGCACCTCAGACTTCAACGCCTCAACTGTAGCCTCGTAGTCGTCGTTCTGAGCTTGTAATTGTTGTATAAGCTGTTCTCGCCGATCGAGTTCTTCCTGAGCAGATGTCAGTACCTAGATGATATAGGAGTACACGCTCTCCTTACCGCATCCTGCTTCAGTTTGTTACCAAGTGTAGTCCGCATAGTGGTCAGCTTAGACAATAGATTGCGGTACTGCGTCGCAAGGTTCTCCTTCTCCTCCCTCGCATGCCGAAGCTCCTTTCGCAAGAGTTCGACAGGATCTGAGGTCGAGTCTCCATCGTGCACGCCGTTCGTCTTTGGTGAAGACAAGACATCGCGCTCACTGTCCAATGAGGCTCTAGGAAGAGAGTGAGCGGGACTGAGGGAACGCGTGGGCGAAGGAGAAGCCATGGCTCCCGCGCAGCGCACTGGTACTCTGGTCAAGTCGAGGAGATGAGCGCGCGTCCATACGCGTCTATGCAGGTCTATGCCGCGTTCAGCTGCGGTGACACGTGGCCGTGACTTGTTTGTTTGTTTGGATTTCTAGCTTGCTTTGTGCCACCATGTTCCTCTCATGCGGCGTGTTGCGTCTGATACCACCAATGCATAAGCATTGTAGCTCGGTGGACGCTACAGGGTGCTCAAGATCTCCAGCCAAATCATACATACGAGTACACGGGAATACTCCCGCTAAGTCTGTGCAATCGCATGGCCATCGTGTCAAGTGTATTGTCCGCCTGTCATAAGGCCAGCGTCGGATCTGGTCGGGTACTCTCAAACAGTTTCAACCGAGCTCAGTCGGGGCCCGCTACCGACGCAGCCTTCGAGTATAAAGGCGGCACGCTCGTACTACCGACGTCGCCACTTACCTCACGTCGTCTGAGCCATGATTTCCCGAGTTCTTGCCACTGTTGTTGCAGCCGCAGTGGTGCTGGCCGGCAAAGACGCGTACAAACTTGTGCAGATACTTGTTCACCCTTACTTCTCTCCAATGAGGTCGGTCGACGGCCCTCCTGACCCCGATGGATCCGACTACGACACTGTTCTCAAAGACGATCCTCTTGTCATGGAGCGCTGGGCCCGGGAGTACGGGTCAGTCTACAAGTATGCTGCAAAACTCAAGGTATGCATGCAGTCTTCGTATATGCTGGCTGGACGACGAGGTTGACTGGACCCGTAGATTCCAACCCTCGCTAGTACAGATGCCCGAGCCATCGCCCATGTTTTGGGGCACCCTGATGTGTACCAGAAACCCGAGTTACTTCAAAGGGCTCTCAGACTGATATTCGGCGCCGGAATGTTGACTGTTGAAGGTTGGCTGCTGTGTATACGTGCTCGCGGGCGGCATCTTACTGTTTTTACAGGCGACGAACATGGAAAGCAGGTATGTGGCTTGTCATGACACGAGGAGTGCAGCTCACTGACAAGACACTACTTCACCTAGCGGCGAGTCATGGTGGGTGACGTTTGTCTTTCACAGTGGGTAATGGATCTAACTTCCCTTATCAGAGCCCTGCATTCGGTAACGCTCAGATGCGCGACCTAACCCATATCTTTCTGGAGAAGACGGAGCAGGTGAAGTGTTCTTAGCAATGATTCAACGCTTCAAACTTACACTTCTCAGCTTAAAGAAGTTTTGCTTGGGCTGATAGCTGAAGCAGAGTCGGATCAAGCGTCTGTAGAAGTCATGCATCTACTCACCAAGACCACGCTCGACGTTATCGGTCTGGCCGGTACGTCCGCCTGTGATCTTCGCATCTGAGCGGCCAGGGAGCAATCATCCTCACTCTCAGGCTTTGACTACGACTTTGAAGCCCTGTCTTCTGGCGAAACCGCCAACAAACTCGGCGACGCCATTTACGCCATAGTGAATCAACCCCCACCCAGCTTTCTCGACATTCTCCAGATTGTCTTCCCTACCTTTCAGGTTATCGTGAGCCACAGAAATGTGTCGACATAGATCAACCAGGCAGACTCACCTTGTGCCCAGCCAACCAAGAACTCGAAGAGGCTCAAAGAAGCCAATGCCGTGCTTCACCGCGTTGGCTTGCAGCTGGTCGCGGAGAAGAAGTCTGAAGTGCTGGCGACTAGTGGCCCGTCTGTCGACAAGAGCACGTTCCGCAGCAAGGATATCCTCGGGTTGCTCGTACGAGCGAACATGGCAAACGACCTGCCCGAGTCCAGCCGCATGAGCGACGCCGAGATCGTAGCCCGTCAGTATAGCTTGTCTTGAATCTATGACTTGACGCTGAACCCCCAGTGCACAGAGATACCCACTCTAATCGCGGCCGGCCACGAGACAACAAGTACAATGATGACTTGGGTCCTATATGCGCTCTCTCTGAACCAGGATGCTCAGGACAAGCTGCGTATCGAGTTACAGACGGGCCACGACGACGTGGGCGATTCTCCTAGCATGGAGCAGCTGCACGCGTTTCCTTATCTTGACGCCGTCATTCGCGAAACACTACGCATGTGGCCACCGCTGCCCTTCTTGTCTCGAGAAGCGCGGAAGACGGATGTTATACCCACCGAGCAACCGTGGACTGACAAGAACGGCCAGCAGCACGATGGAATCCCGTACGTGTTGACGATGGTTCTTTTTTGTGCTCTCACAGAGCCTAACCTCTTCCCACAGTGTTACTGCAGGCGATGCTATCGTTGTACCCGTCCTTGCGATGAACCGTTCAACAGACATCTGGGGTCCTGACGCCGGCGAGTTCAAACCCGAGCGATGGCTTGACCCGCACCATCCTGCCCCGCACGTTCAAAACGTACCACTCCCAGGTTTACTATCATTCTCCGGAGGCCCTCGTGCGTGTATCGGCTTCAGGTTCGCCATCGTCGAGTGAGTGCTTCCGGTCGCACACGGCTTCGTACCAGCGAACTGACGTTTGATTGTAGGATGAAAGCTATGCTATACGTCTTGATTCGCTCGTTCCGCTTGGCTCTGGCGGTTGAGCCCGAGGAGCTCACTATGCAAGCAGGGCTAATCCTCCGGCCATACGTCCTTGCTGAGCTTGAGAAAGAGCCACAGCTGCTTTTGCTGATCAGTGCACTATAGATAAATGCAAGGGTAGTTTACTTCCTACGCTACGAGAAATACAAGCCGAAGCTATTTTCATGTTGTTTTGCATGTACCGAAAAGAGATGCCGCATCGCCGGTGAGTTCGACATTGGAGCAACTGTACGTTGCTGTGCCCGATGGCGGTCTGGATGTGCGTGAGTGAAAGGGGCTATTCGATGGAGACCGACACTCACGATAGGTCCAGATCGTTGACATTCACGTCCGTGCAGCGTGCACCGGGAGAGCAGGACAAGGATGCCACCGTTTTGCCTGAAGACGTGCCGGAGATGCTGTACCGTCACATCAGTAAGACTAGGTCCTTTCAATACACAAAGGCATACACACTGGTTGAACCATACGTCCTGAATGTACGTGTTGCTGGGGTTCGCAGCACAGGCGTCGGCATCCGTCATATAGCACTGCAGGGGCGTTCAGAAGGGTACAGCGCAATGGCTCAGTCAAACATACCTGATCAATGACAACAGGATTGTCGACGTCTAGACGCCAAAGTGTCAGAAGCTTGTACAGCAGTGGCTGTGAACACGTTTGAAGTACCCACCCGACTCTGTGAAGTACTCGAACGTAATGTTCTGAACGATACCAGACCCGACGTTCGGTCCTGCCCACGCCTTGATGCGGGCTCCGTTCTGAGCATTGCTCATGGAGATGTTCCTTGGCTACATTCAGCAGCTATCCGTGAACCATAACCTTCGTACCCACCTGGCAGTTACGTTCTTCACAATGTCAAACATGCCGGGGTATTGGCCGAGGGACCCTACGGAGATACCATGCGAGCCCGTACAAGAGAGGTTGGAGACTAGAACGTTGGTCGTGTCTGTGCCAAAGCGTCAGGCTCACTTCTGAAGTTAGAGATAGATGCAGGATGTCTCACTCGGTTTGAACGAGACGCAATCATCGCCGTTGACGATAACCGAGTTCTGGATTGTGATGCTGTCGCTCTGATAGATATCCCAGCCGTCGGTGTTCTTCGCGTCCTTACTCGATGTTGAACGCGCCGATATATTGACGTTGTCGTAGACGACGTCGGAGCTCTGCCAGACCTGGCAGCAGAGAAGATATCAGCTAAGGAGCGAGGTGCTGGCTCCGGAATGGACGCACCAAGTTGACCCACTCGGGGCTGTTGAGCAGTGTGACGTCCTTGACCGTGAGGTTCTTCGAACCAAACACGGTCAGCAGGATGGGCCGCACGAGAGAGCTGTTTGATGCACTGCCAGTCCGGTATCATTAGCGTCACCGAGCGGTGAAAGAGCGGAGTTTGTGCTCACAACTTGTCGTACCACGCCTTTGGTGCAATACACTGTGAGATGATTGACTACACTGTGAACTGCACTGGCTTACCTGGCCAGAGCCGTCCAAAGTTCCTCCCCCATCCAGCAAAACGTTCTCGCCTCCTAGGTACCAGAACGTAGACTGATTCTGGTACGTGATGAAAAACGCATTCTGGCCGAATGGGTCATTGGCGCATTCAAGAGCTGTACGTGGGTAAGGAAACATACTGATATCCAGTACGAGATGTCATCCGTGAACTTGATGGTCCCTTCGAGAGACTACTACCCGTGAGTCGTCGTCCGAGTGAACCAAATAGGTGCAGACGTACGATATGCTTGTTCGTCAGACCGGTGAGGTTCAGCGCGGAGCCGACGCTGAGCGTGGTCCCTTTAGGTATGACGGTGGTGTCGCAGGATCTCACGGCCGCAGCGAAGGCAGGACCATCGTCATCCCCGCTCGCGGAGAGCGTGCAACCGGCCTGAGCGAATACACCTTGAGCTACGACGAGAGCGGTGGCGAAAGGTACAAGCGCGTTCCGAAGCATCATGCACAGATAGAGGCGAAGACGTGGTCATGGCCTGAACCGCCCCGGCTTATATGTCATCGACAACATGCTCTTTTCTCCGCAGACTGCACAAGCCAGGGCCACCCGGACCGTCTTCTCGACGAGGCGGACCGGCTTCATGCATTCGAATGCGTTGTCGTCAGGCAGCTGAGCCCGGACGTACGCAGAGAACAAGGTGGACAGGATCAGTTGACCCTCGGACGGCCAATCTCAAATGAAAGCGTGGTTGTTCCCATTGATCCGCACGAGAAGGGAAGAAATGAGAAGCACGTTGTCGTGAACGTCGTAGTGGTGCAGGCGGCATCGCATGGATCACTTGCATGTCTTTTCTCTGGCCTTGACTTCGTAAATGGGCCATGCCGTGGCCGTTTCCGCGTATGCAATTGTTGTCGCAGTCACGATGTACCAAAACGAAAATGGCGATTTGCGATTTCACTCTGTGACTATGTGTCCGACTGATAAGATGACTGTTCGTCTCGACACCATGCCTGATGAAGTGATAGATGATGGACTGAGGGCCAGGGCTAATTATAAGGGAAAATGACCGTAACGACCAGGATAGAGGCTTCGAGTCCAGTCCGTGCCGGGTCGGGCCGGGAGTGAATCTCACGCTCATGGGCTATCGTTCCCCACCTCGCCTTCCTTCATCCCGCCACTTACCACGTATATATCGACATCCGTACACCGCCTCTATCCGTATCACCCTCCAGGCTCGCAATCGCACAACTTATCCATACCTCGTGCCTACTATACGACGAGCGCCAGTACCATGTGCTCGAGGAGTGCGACAACTGTCAGCTTTCTACCTTGTCACACTCGCTCAAACAAGAGTGATCCCTCATCTCCAACGGGCTTCCGCCATGTGTACTCCTACATTGGACCTCGATGGCCACCTGCGATACTCTCACCATCTATCCCACACCATTAGTACTGCCGGCCATTGGCACTCTGCTGCGTGATATGCTGTACTTTACGCCGCCCAATACGAAATGGCATCAAGTCACTCATTCATTGCCAATCGCTTCTCCCGCCCACTATCTCCAGAAGCAGCCAGAAGCACAAGCGTATCAACGACTGGGCTATGCTACTTATCTCTTATGGCACATGCTCTTTGCACAGGGCATACCGTATGCGGTCGCGCACATGTGCTGCTACTGTTTCATCCCCAGATGCTATTGTTCCCAGCATCCGCCAACTAGGATGGCACCTTGCTGTTTACATAAACCTAGTAACGGTCGTTGAATGAGTGCATAGAGTTCAACTCCCGCGACTATGCGAAACTGAGACATTTGCATATATAGGACGTATGTCAGTCCGCATGATGGGCGTTATACAGGCCTGTCCTTTGAACTCCGACCTCGTCTTACTAGCTTCATGCCAATCGAAACTACACATCATGACGGTAAAATTCTTCTCTCTCATCTGAGAAAAGGCATTCACTGACATTTGGCACTGGAAGCTTGGGCGCCCGAAGCAATGCCCGGGAAAAGCCATTGGTCGACATACACAACGTTATCAGAAAGCGCTGACAAGGAGTTTGTACGTGATATGAAAGTATACTCAGACGGGATCCTGGTTTTTGTACGTACCTATGCGCCTGACTCAACACTTTACTGTCTTCTCATTAATTTGCATCAAGACTGGACTTTTCGCGGCTGTTGTGGCGACTTTCCTCGTCCAGTCTTGTACCCTTCTGGTGCCCGACCCTGGAGATCAATCAATGGCCATCTTATCGGATATTCTCAACGCCATACAAGATCACGACAAAGCGAGGAACGAAACGAAGTTGCCTTTCGGTTCCTCGACTGTGTTCTCTCCTCCCGCCTATGCTGTCAGAGTGAACTCGATCTGGTCCTTAAGCTTGGTCCTCAGTCTTTTCAGTGCATTCATGGCAACACTTGTTCAGCTCTGGGTCAGGCGTTACTTGAACGCCATGTACTACGGCCCAGGTTCTGCGCGCGATAGAGCCTTGCTGCACGCGAGTTTACTTGGCGGCGTCGATCAATTTGCCATGAGATATTCGGTAGACGTTGTTGTGCTCTCATTGCATGCAGCCGTGGCGCTATTCGTATATGGTCTCGCCATCTTCTTGGAAGCGGCCAATGAACAAGTTGCTTGGACAGTCAAGGCCTTCGCCATGGTCTTCTTGTCCGTCTACACCGTCTTCACAGTCGTCGCGATTATATTCCCAACAAGCCCATACGCAACTCCATTGTCCGAACCCTTACGATACCCTCTGGCTGTAGTCGCACTCATCTTGCACAGCCTTTTCTTCGGTGTCATATCTTTTCTGGATCATTATCTTGAACTCATATTGAAGCGCACGACACCATTATCCGCGCTCCTCGTCCTCCCTGAAGCTTTTGATATAGGACTAGATCGCCGGAGTAGACTCATGTCCACTTTGCGCCGCCCCTCTAAGCGGAGAAGTCTGGTTTTCATGCAGGGATTAGCACGCGCCTTTCAGAAGGACGTGGACATCCAAGCATTCTTCGCTCACATGTCTAATCATCCTGACCCCGTACTGGCCGGAGACGTCCAAGAGGCCTGCCAAATCATGTTACAGGCAAATGTCCATCACGAGCTTGCATGGTTCATCACATCTTCACCTTCCACAAGTTCCAGAGAACGAATGACTGCCGAGGACTTCCGTGTCCTTGCGAAGATGTCTGCACGACTCATAGAACACTGCAAAATGTCCGATCACGCTCTGTTACCTCTCTTCAAAGCCTGGGAAATACTGGTGCATGATCAAGACGTGGAGGTTGCATTAGTTGCACTTTGTCAACTTGCGGAGGCGCGGTTGCGCTTCCTGCGATATCCATCACCGGCAGACGCGCCGTCTGCCGCCCACATTGATGCATGGTGGAGACACATTGATAGCCATGGCCATTCTGGGGCTCTAGATCATATGACAGACCATATTCATATCCAAGGCTATTTATTTCAGCCTGCAAAGCTCAACCTTCCTGTGTCAGTTTCGTCACCGTCATCTTCCGGGTCAGAGTCTGGACATCCCCATATAAGTCGCCACCTTGGCACACTGGCACTCGTTTCCTTTGTGAGGAGTGCTTTGTCTGTAGTTGCACGCGGAGCGTCGTCAGATAGACCAGTATCTGATGGCTCCCTGGTCGCGTGTAAGCATACCCTCGACGCTCTCTCTAAAGCAGTCCTGTCTGATCCCCCTGCCAAAGGCTCCTTGAGTCACTACCAGTTTGCTATGCAGATGAGAACATTGTACCCCAGGGCAGTATCCCGAACGACCGAGGCGGGCCGCAGCATGCCAACTATGATGTTGGCGGACGAGCTGCGCGCGTACCACCGCTGGAAGGAGTTGCGACTTGTCCTACAGCATATATCCGACACTCTACGCACAAGGATTGAGAGACCCAGACAAGATACGAGCACAGGAGAACACCCACTTCAGTTTACGGAGACGTATAACGCGATCCATCAGCCTAGGATAGGCGCGGTTTAGACGACGCGGTGTCTGCGAGTAGCGTTGAGTTGGTGTCGCTAGTTAGGTTTGCTAGTACCACTGTGGCCTTCATCGAGCAGTATATATCGTGACTATACGTACGGTCCTGCGTCTTGTGTACAGGAGAGCACTTCGGGAGCGTTTTGCACCAGGGCCCGAGCTCGAGGCCACGATCATCGAGCAACATGTTGACGAAGCTCGGTATCAAGCACGTATGCAAGTCAAGTGGCCCCACGCGAGTACGATGAACCATTGAATGCTATGCCGCCGGTCCCCGGACCGCCGCCATTCTGAGCAGAATCGGCTCCTGCCGATAACACTTTGCACGCTCCACGTGTGGCCGTTACTAGGACAAATCACCGAGTCACGGTTCTCTCCGGACACCGACAACGCGGGAATGGCAAGGATCGCCTTGCATCGCCCATGTCCCATTTATACACGGCACATCAAATAGCAAGAGCTTTTACTGACAGTTTGGTCTTCCAAAGACCCCCCGGTAGTGGTGTACATGTATGGTCCGACTGTGAACGGGCTATGCATGTTCTCACTCGCGCCTCCATTCTCCCATGCCATCCGCTCTACCCTATCAACAAGGGCCCAAAATAAGCATATTTATCGCTCATTCATGGAGCTGAGTGACTTGATGATGCATAGCAATCCAGTTCGTCGACTGTGCTTGGCTGTACAGAGACATGCGCTCGAGTCATACATCCGGGTAGGGTCACGGTGTCAGTACTCCCCCGACGCAATGGGGATAGCATGGGGCATCTGATGACCTTCTACACTGACCTCATCCTGGCAGAAAGACACGCTCTTACATTGGAAATGCAGTGGCAACCGTATAAAGGGCTGGCCGCCCACTGAGAACCTGCTCTATCCGCTTCGTCCTATACGTGCCGGAATTCTTGGACAAGTATAGTCATGTGCGTAACCGCAGTCAAAACTCACGAAATGGTAACTTATTTGCGACTGTAGAACATGTCTGGCGGAAATCACTGGTCTACCTACATGCTCATATCGCAGAGCACTGACAAGGAGTTTGTCCGGGACATGAAAGTCATGTCGGATGGCATTTTAGTCTTTGTAATTTATCTCAGCTGCCATGATAAGCTTATTACTGACACACTATTGCAGGCAGGCCTATTTGCGGCTGTCGTGGCAACTTTTCTAGTTCAGTCGTACACCCTGCTTTCGCCCGATCCCGGATATCAAACAGCAATGATGCTTGGAAAGATCATAGATATCCTGCAGCAGAATCAAACAGCATCCAATGCCTCACCGTCACCCAACATCGTACCAGGCCCTACTGGATCATCCTCATATGCTGTTCAATTGAATACGCTCTGGTCGTTGAGTCTGGTCCTGACTCTATTCAGCGCATTCATGGCTACGCTCTTGCAGCAGTGGATTAGACGGTATCTCAGCACCATGCATGGACCTGGGTCGGTGCGCGACCGCGCGCTACTTCACGCTAGTCTGCTTGGCGGGGTCGAGCAATTCGCGATGAGATACTCGGTTGATGTCGTCGTGCTCTCGTTGCATAGCGCTGTGGCTCTGTTTATCTATGGGCTTATCGTCTGTTTAAACGACAAAAGCCCGGACGTTGCTTGGGCAGTGAAGGCGTTCGCCTGCTTTTTCCTCGCTGTATACATCATATTGACTGTCATGCCTATCATGTTCCCATCATGCCCGTATGCGACACCTCTATCGGACGTATTTCGGCTACCGCTGGCAATAGTCATCGTGCTGCTGCAGTGTGTATGCTTTGGCTTAATGATTGTGCCAATATACTATCTGGAATACCTGATGAGGCGTTCGACGCCGCTATTAAAACCTCAGAACTTTCCTGACGCTTTGAGTATCGCACTGGATCGGCGAACCAGGTTGATGACTGCACTTCGGCGTCCCTCCCTACAAAGGAGCAGGGTTTACATGCAAGGCCTAGTGCACGCGTTTCAGAACAATGCCACTGTAAGAGCCTTCTTCGCCACGGTGCCTCACCACATGGACGCATTGCTAGTCGAGGATAGCGTCCAAGCTTGGAGACTCATGCTTGATGTAGGCGTTCATCGCGAGCTTGCATACCTAATTGCCTCGTCTCCTCTGGAGGAGGCGACTGGCAGTGATACGCAAGAACTAGCGGAGATGTCGTCGCACCTCATCAAACATTCTACGGTCGCGGACGATGCCCACTTGCTGCTTTCCGAGGCTTGGGAGACGCAAGTAAACGTCGATAAGCCGGACGTAACGCTAATCGCACTCTGCCAGCTGGCGGAGGCTCGATTGCGCTTTTTGCGATGCTCCTCGCCAGCAACGGCCATGCCAGTGGGTAGTCTTCCACCAGACCAACCACTGAACAACAATGGCGCATCCGTCGATGCTCGCGATGAACCGGAGATCACGCAATACCACCGAATACAAGGGTCCTTATTTCACGCTTCGAAACTGAATCTCCCGCTACCAATTCCCTCTTGTTATCCGAATTCCGAGTTCACGCCGCCGTATATGCGCCGACACCTGAGTACCCTGGTCTTCGTATCATTCGTACGGGAAGCGTCGGCGATAATTGTACAAGGGGCGGCATCTGGCTCGTCTGTGACAGACGACATTCTGGCTGCGAGCAAACCCACACTCGACGCTCTCACAGAGGCCGTCTTAGCCGACTTGCCCGTCAGCGCATCGTTCAGTCATGTACAACTTAGAGCTCTGCTCAAACCTTACTCTAAACATATAGCTCTGCCCGTCAGCTCCTCCCACCAGGAAGCCGTGACTGTGGTTCTGAAAGGGGAACTATGCGTATTGCAACGATGGACAGATCTGCGGGTTGCCCTGCAGCGCGTTTCGGAGGCCTTGTCAACCACGCCAACTAGACGTTTGGCGCCTAATCGTGTTTGCGGGAATGACTCGGATCAGCATTCAGAAACCACCGAAACCTACGACACAGTAGTAGATCACAGCGTCTACGTTGTGTAGCCGGATAGACCGCCCTGTCTGAGTTTACAGGTTATCCGTTTCTCTGGGATGTCCCCGCCATTCAGGAAGACGGCCATCACACATAGGGTATTCAGATGAGGGTATTACGGTACACGCACAGCGCGACGCAGGTAGTAGTAGTAGTAGTGTACAAGTGGCATAGTTAGTGTGTCGTCTGTCCAACGCCCAAAGAAAGCCTCCAAGAAGATCGCAGCACTCAGAGCGCAAGGTTAATAGGCATGCAACCCAACGCGATGATCCCTTGCTGTATCGGACGTCAGCGGGCGATCGAATTGACAAAAGAAGAGCGAACTCACGAAGGATGTGTTGTCGCAGCATACGGTTTGCTGATTGCATTGGCTAGCCGCGCCAACTTCAGGCACGATGGGGTCGCATGTCACGCCGACCTGGGTATTGCTGTTCGCGAAGCCGAGCGGTAGGAGGCTGAGCAGCGACGAGTCGAGCAGGTCCGTGATACCCTTCGAGCTCGACTAAAGAGGAGGGATCAGTGGGTGATGAGTATGAGCGGAAGGAATAAGACGTACATCTTGCACAGAGTTACAGCACTGGAGCTCGCCAGTGTTGCACGAAGGTGCAGGCGGCGGGGGCGGCGGGCTAAGATTGCAATCGGGGTCGGCGGTGCCCACGTCCTGTAGTGTGGGGTCGACATACCCGTAGCTCCCGTAGCGCGCCTCGATGGCCATCGTTGAGCTTGGGTGTGCGTCCAGCGCAGTCTTCGTCCTGACGGGGCCGGCGATGCCGGAGGCGGCGAGCAGAGCAAGCGTGCAAACAGGTGCGAGGCCGAACATGGCGATAGTGAGTGGCGGGAGGGAAGGACGAAGAACAGAACGAGCGGTGGGGGTATGAGATCGACTCCGGGTCAGATTGCAGAACGAATTGCGGAGTCCGGGATTTTATACGCCACGCCTCGGAGGGAGCCGCTGGCATGCAAACCAAGTACGTGTAAGAGCAGCAGCCCAGCATCCAGTTTCCCGCCACGTACGAGGTAAAAACGACGACTAGATGTAACCGCTGGGTGGTATAGCGCAGTGAGAATAGGGAGACCATTCAGTACGGGCGGACGGCGGGCTAGGCTCTTGCGCCGCAGAGGGCGCGTCGAGGGCGCTCCGGTTGGGGCGCATGCTGGCGCGATGCCCTCCTGACGCCATGAATACAACTGACAAGTGTACGTTGAGTATACGTCCCCCTTGCGACGTCTTCTACTGACATTTTGACAGACGACACCGGATCTTGTTGTCACCAGACTTGTGCTTCGCGAATGATTGTTACTCGCATGATGTTTGGGCTAGCTAAGGGATAGTTTGCGTTTCACGCTCGGAATATACGGACAGGCGTTTCGACTGGCTTAGAGCTCAGTAAAGTCCGCAAGCTGACTGCTGGGCCGGTTCGTTCTGTGCAGGCCGTCAAGACTACGGAAAGAGCGCTCTAACAGAAAGACAACGTACCCACCACCGCCACCAAGGAAGGCGTGCGTACCCTTGTGCTTCGGATGAGCGTCGGTTTTCTGCATGATGGAATAAGCGAGAGGATGAATGATGGAGTAGGCCAATGCACTGACCGCCTCGTCTTCATGCTCGAGCGTTCGGGGGAAACGACCACCACGCGTGCGAGGCTTCTGCGTAGGGGTGTCAACACGCAATTGGGTAGTCGTGAAGAGAAAAGAGTACCTCTCGCGGTTCCATAGTGTAAGACCTTGCGATCGCACGCTGCGAGGAGATGAGCAAGTGCGACGGGCCGGGTACGATTCACGTACCGAGAACGCATTGGGTCGGTCGAACTCGAAGTCAGAGGGTACCTGCCTTGGACGTTCGAGTTGACCCGAGAGATCTCGCTCCCGAGAGTATACGCGGGGTACAAGATTATTCTGCAATTGTATCAGACAGGGCAGAATATGCTGGTGAAGAGAGAAGAGACGCACAACGCCGTTGACTTTGGCAATTTGTTTAGCGGATGTGATTGGATCGATCGCCACACCGCCCAAGGGTAGGGCAGTAGTGCAGGCGGCAAGAACAAGCGCAACAAGCACGGTCTTCATGACGCAGTGATAGGAATGGGATGTGAGTAGCCGTGGGTAGTGGACAGAAGCAGAAGTCGCTGGACTCGATCAGCGCGCACAGGATTGCGTAGAGAAAGTACGTTCATCGCAAGCGACTCGGCGATAAACAGCTGGCTGTCAACGAAATTCAAGGCGCTCCCGAACAACGACGCTCCACCGACTCGCCCGTGACAGGCGGGCATATTCTATTTGAACGGAGGCGTTGGTCAATCGAACTGAAACTGGTTCGTGGAATCGCGAGCATGAAGTAAGGTCAACGTGTTGCGAGAGGAACCGCATCCAGACTTCGCCATTGAACATGGTGGGCAGAGGCACGCCACCTGACGCCCGACGCGACGCGCTCGATTCCGAGTCGCGTCGCGCCTTGACAGCAACCTCCATGAAGGATTACTTGGATCCTCAATGCAAGACTGCTCTCTCGCACTGGAGATCCGCATAACATTGGTCCAATGAAGTATTGTTCTCGTCTGGTGCAGCATTGAATCCTGGTCGACGACAGAGAAAGGTAATATTGCCAGCTTCTTTTCCGTCTTGTTCGCTATTCTCGATCTTGGCCAGGCAGTCAAACGTGCGATGGACGTCTGTTTCGCCGGGTGGAGTAGAATGTCAGCTGTCGTCTGTGCGGTACTACGCAGTCCGTGAACCGCACGACAGTATGCCTGCATGCTTCGATGCATCCCCCCGCGCTGAGGTCCCCATAATACATATACCCGACTGGTGATCTCCAAATTTCTTCAACGGTCCTACCCGTCCTTCTTCGCTCGCTTCTACTCACCTTTTCTTTCGTTTCTCGACTTTACCATGTTCGCTCGCTCGCTCGTCGCTCTCGCCATTGCGCTCTCGGCTTCGGCCTCGCCTCTCCTCGGCAACCCTGCTGCCACTGCGGCCGTCGGCCTCGGCGACGACAGCTGCCCCGGTGGAGGCAGCACCGTCACTGTCACCGTTACCATCGGTGGCGGCAGCAGCACCGCCACCGGTTACGGCGGCGGCTACGGCGGCGGCGGTGGTGCCTCCGCGACCGCGACCGTGGTCGCTGTGCCCACCACGACCGTCGCGCTTCCGGCTACGACTGCTCTCAGCAGCGTCGCGGGAGAGCCCACGGCTCCCTACGGCGGCAGCGGCAGCAGCGCCACGGCCCAGCCTACGGCTCCCTCCGGTGGCAGCGGTTCCGGCTCCGGCTCTGGTTCTGGCAGCGGTAGCTCGGACCCCGGCAGCGCTGTACGTCCCCGTTTTCCTCCAAGAGTGTTTGAACATACGCTGACATACCACGCAGACTTGCAACTCCGGGCCCGTCCAGTGCTGCAACCAGGTCCAGCCCGTACGTAGCGTTTAACCTGATCATACGCGAATGTTAGCTTATGCATCTTCTTTCAGTCCAACTCGCTCAACTTTGCCAGCATCCTCCCGTCGAGCCTCCTCGGCCTGCTCCCGATCAACCTCCAGGGCCTCAACGTTCCCATCGGTCTTGACTGCGACCCGATCAACGTCCTCGGCATTGGTAGCAACTCGTGCAGCCAGCAGACCGTTTGCTGCGAGAACAACAATTTCGTATGTCGCTCCCCTGTTCATCGGGCCCTCGGACTCTGCTGACACGAACTCTGCAGTCGGGTCTCATCGCGATTGGCTGCACGCCCATCAACCTCTCTCTTTGAGCTCGAGGAGGCAGCCGCGCCCCTGGTTTCTTTCCTCCTTACTTTACTTACTGCACGGACGTCTTTCTTCACTCCTTTTCGCTTGTTTCCACTCCTTCGCGTACTTACTGATGGTAAAGTCTGGTCTGTGAATATATGCCTATAAGATTTCTCATGATTGAAAATGCCATGCTTCGTTGAGTGAGCTTGAGAGCGAAAGATATACTCCTGGCGTACGCTTCAGGCCATCCCTATCAATACAAGTTAAATACAAGTGCGACGGTCACGAAAGCTCTCACGCGAGTTGTCTTTGACGCCCACGTTCTAGCCCGCTCGAACTTGAAACCACTTCTGTCCTCAACGCATGCTCGCGATGTCACACAAAGTGTACCGTATGCGTTCTGCGGCGATGCTCAAGACTTGGGATGCTGTATTGGTGGTTGGCTCTATACCACATTATTGGGGCAACCATGCGCATGTTTGTCGGATCCCTTCTGCCGCTGGCTTTATTCTTAGGCGTCGGCGCCTCCACTGTCTTTCTGAAGCAGGACGAATACATTGGCGATGACTTCTTTGCAACCTGGCAGTGGGAGACGTTCGATGACCCAACACATGGGAGGACCAACTACGTAGACCAGAGCGCGGCCAGACAAAAGAATCTGTCGGTTGGTACGTGTCCGTACACTCAACGTCGAACGCCCGGCCTAATAAGGTACTATAGCGACATCGCAGAAGTTTGTGATGCGCGCCGATGATACGACCGTTGTATCGGATAGTGCGAGAGGTCGGGACTCGATTCGCATCTCGTCCAAAGCGTCATACGACGAGGCTCTGTTTGTGATCGACGTTGCGCACATGCCGTCTGGATGTGCTACCTGGCCTGCGTGGTGGACTGTCAGTGCCGCTGGGCCCTGGCCGGCTGGCGGGGAGATAGACATCATTGAAGGTTCGTTGCACTAGCACCGCTCACGTTGCATGCTTAAAGGCTCACTCAACTGGCAGGCGTGAACCGTGGAACGCAGAATTTGGCGTCCTTGCATACTACGTCGGGCTGCTCTGTTCCGCACGATCGCGCTCAGACGGGAACGACCATATCTACCGACTGTGACGCGGCTCTAAACAGCAACCAGGGTTGCGGGACACTCTTCACGGCTCCGGACTCTGCGGAATATCAGCCCTTCGCTGCACAAGGAGAGAATGCGACCGAAGCTGCGCCACTATCGACCACTTCGCAGTCGTACCCTGCTCTCTCGACCGCCACGACCGAGTCAACCTCTGGTTCACAGACCTATGCTACCCCCGAGGCTGAACTGCCCGCCAGCTCTGTGTCCAACAACTCTGCGTCGTATATGGCGGATGCTGCGGCTAATTCGTCCCCCTCGGCATTTGACTGGACGGATCCGGCCAGTTTCGCGCAAGGTGCAATCGCGGCCCCGCAGGAACCGCCATCTGCGCCAAGCAGTGCCCCAACGGCCGTGGGTGCGGCGTCGTTTTTCAGTGTAGGCGCTGGTGGTGAACTTGACCGTCGTCTCGGGGCGAGGGCGGACACGACGACGAGCTCGGCGCCGTCTTTCGGAGCTCCGTTCAACGCGGCAGGCGGAGGGTACTACGCCATGTCCAAGTCTCGTGCGGGAGGTATCAATGTTTGGTTCTGGTCGCGCGATTCAGCATCAGTCCCTGTGGAAGTCAAGTATGGCGGAGACGTTGCCGTACCCAGCGTATCTTGGGGCACACCGGCGGCGACTTTCCCTCTCAACGACAACTGCCCATATAACAGCCACTTCGACGCGCATAGAATGGTGTTCGACCTAACGCTCTGCGTGAGCCCGCCTTTTTTGCCGGTGAACTCGAACTTACTATGATATAGGGTGATTGGGCCGGCGCCGCGTGGGGAGCTTCGGGTTGTGGTACGGGTACATGCGAGGACTGTGAGTACTCATTTTCCTTGAGTGTTCCCCATGCTCACACTATTCTCAGACGTCAACAACAACCCACAGGCGTTCAGCGAGGCTTATTGGGAGATCAACTCCGTACGCGTATTCGTTCCGGCGACAAAAGGCTGGTGAACGTGTGATATCTGTATTGTGAGGTGCCTTGTATGAGGACGATTGCCTGTTTACGCTCGCTATGATATGAAGACCAGTGTCCGTTATATTGCGCGTTCGTCTCGGACTCGCTGCGCTCACCCTCAGTTCACGCGCGGGGTGCTTGTGCCCAGGAACATATTGAAAGAGTGATTTCGCGTCCTGCCATCACCAATTTCAAGATGCAAGTTCTCAACCGTGACAGTCTCCGCTCAGTATTACTTGGCCTTGCCAAATTCCGATGCCCGGCTTCTTTCTTGTGGCTCATAATTATATATTATGATAAAGCAGCAACCCACAACGGTTCGATGGCGTAGTTGGTTATCGCATCTGTCTAACACACAGAAGGTCCTCAGTTCGAGCCTGGGTCGAATCATCTTGAGTCTGTTGAAGAAATATTTTTCTTTGTCAAGTCTACTAGATATCAAGCCCATGCATACAGACGCCTGTTTACCTCTACTCAGATGTCTGAACAGCCACGCTACCTAAATACGCGTAGCAAAAACGATCCGTTGGCAACAGGTTATGCACTACTCAGTCACTGCAGACGGGCAAGCAGACGGAGGAACGAATATAAAACATATATACATTATACACAAGGGTAATATACGCTACGTACCATACCACGTAGATCCTCCTCCTCCTCCTCCTCCTCCTCCTCCCTCGACCGGATTATCCCCAAAGAAATTACCTCCCAGTGCAGCTTTCCCTCCCTCCCACTCTCCCGCCGCGAGGTACCGTTGGAGCCCATACTCCATCATAACCTTATTCACTTTCTCCACGTCGTATTCGCATTGGATCATCTCCTCCTCGGGTGGCAGCTCGACACGATCCGTAGCGAATATACCTCGCGCGGCACGGATGCGACGTAGGTAGACCTCGGGCGTGGACGGCGCGAGGGAAGTGGTGAACTTTGCGTCTCCGTGCAAAGCAGACTCAATGCTCCCATGTACGCTCACTAGTCGCCGCGCACGCACAGGCCCAACCCCATGTATACGCGGGGCGAAGTCTGTTCCAAGCAATAGCGCGAAGTCAACGAACGCATCCCTCTCGAGCTTGAGCGAGGTCCTGAGGTCGGCACCATGTATGACTGTCAATGGACGCTCGCGCGAAGTTATCCCGCGAAGAAGTGGTGCTTCATGTACGAGAACGTCGGTATCCTCACTCGCAACGGCCACACCATGTCCTGCGCGGACAAGCGCTGAAGCAAGCGCTTCGGCTTCGGTTGCTCCCCTGGTGGTGATGACAGGCACACCTGCTGCACGGAGGAGGGCCGTGCATTGAGCGTAGGTCGTTTCGGTGGGCGGGTGCGTGCGCCGGAGGTAGGAGGCGGAAATGACTTCCGATTTGGACAGGATGAGGTGCAGTTGTGAGGTTGGAGATGTGGGATCCGGGTCCGGGTCCGGAACCGGGGAGGAAGGCGCGGAAACAGAATCCAGTTCTGGTTTGACGCGCGAAGGCGGTGGGAAGGCGAGAGGCAAGGGCGAAAAGGCGAGTGTGCGCCAAAATGTGCCTTCTTCGTGAGCAATGGCTGCTTGTGCTCGCGACATTGCAACAGCAGCTGCTTTGTCCTCGCCGTCGGCAGCATGGGCGTCCACGGCAGGCAGAATAGATAGAGTGGAGAGACTCTGGCGGTACTCATTGAATAGGTTCAACAGAGTAGAGAAGACATCCTGAGCTTCATCTGGATATGGGACGTCGATCCACGAGTCCGATGATTGAACCACGGACAGGCCTTCGCTCTGGAGCTCTCCCTCATCGAGCTCGTACGACGGTGTGGGGGACGTCACATCTTGAACCCAATCTTGTTCGTCGGGTACTTGAGAAGGGGCGCTGACAGGCGAGGGCGGCAGAGGTGTATGCAAGATCTCGGACAAGTCGTCGGTGCTTATGTCTCCCCAAGAGGCATACGGGTCCCCGGTTGCAAGAATAGAATCTGGGTCTATTGAAAAGTCCCCAGCCTGAAACACAGGCGCCACGGATGTCAAAGGCCCAGAGGTAGCGGGATCATCATCGCGCGTAAGAAGAGTTCGCAAGTGTTGCTTAGCACGGGCAAATGCGTTGACGTCGCTCGAGGTGCGGGCAGAAGCGAGAAGACGCGTCAAGGCAGTAAAGCGCGCGAGACGGTTACGCTCGATGAGACCGCGAGCGGCGTCGACGCGGCGAACCTCTCTGCGTCTCTGGATCTATAGCATATAAAGCATTATTGTGATGATGTAGCAAGTTCGTAAAGGATACGAGACTAACCTCTCCTTGTTTTGCTGCCGAGCGTTCTTTGCCGTCAAAGATGCAGATGGCGTGTGCACCCGCTTCGCGGAGTTCGTTCGTGAGACGGTACCAGCCCAGAACATGTCTATACGGATGAGGATCGTTGGCAAAGTGAAAGCGCTGTGTTATCAATGTCCCATCTCTACAGGAGTATACAGATGTCAGTTCGATACGTAGGGATCACATATGTAGAAGTTTACGTGCATGACGATGGTTTGGCCGGTGAATGCTTTGAGGCGCTCGGGTATCTGTTTAATCACTTCTGGGCTACGTCCATGAGTATCATTCAGAATATTATGCCTCGACTACGACTACCCACCATGTCTTCTGTATGAACGGCACCAGCCCACGCACGCCCATGCAAGTCAAGTTCAAGTCCAATTGAGCCTCGAAATCCGCATCGGGTAACGATTTTCGCACGGGTATCCGCGACGTGTTCGCGCGTCGACGAGCACGACCGCGTCCTGCTCTCTCCCGTCCTTCATTTCCTGTCCCCATTATCTGGCCGCGCCACTTCTAATTTGCGCTGTCAAGGCGCATATCTTCGATTTCAAGACTGGAAACGCGCCGTAGCCCAATATGTCTGTAATGTTAACGAAGTTTGAGTCGAAAAGCAACCGCGTCAAGGGTGTGTACTGTACACGCCACGCATCTGTCGATACAGGAAGCTGAAGTTTAAAGTATCAGGTCTCGCTTTTCACCCGACGCAGCCGCTGCTCGCCGCCTCTCTGCATAATGGCAGCGTGCAGCTGTGGAACTACCGTATGGGTGTACTCGTTGACCGATTTGAGGAACACGAAGGTACATAACTCTCCGATATCTGGATACTTTTGATCTAATATAGGTGTAGGTCCTGTACGCGCCGTTGCGATCCATCCTAGCCGCCCATTGCTTGCATCTGGCGGCGACGACTACAAAGTTAAAGTCTGGGGTAAGCGCATACCGTACCTTGTGTTTGCCAGATGCATTGACGCGCGGGCACAGATCTCCGTCCGCAGAGCAGGAAATGCCTATTTACGCTTCATGGCCATCTCGATTATATTCGTACCGTTCAATTCCATCACGAGATGCCCTGGATCGTGAGTGTATTGCTTTATGTCCTTGATCAATACCTGACCAGTATTTCGCAGCTGTCCTGCTCGGATGACCAGACGATTCGTATCTGGAACAGCACCTCCCGCCAGTGCATCGCGATATTGACCGGCCACTCGCACTACGTCATGTCCGCGTCTTTCCACCCCAAGGACGACCTTGTCGTTTCGGCCAGCATGGACCAGACTGTCCGCGTCTGGGATATCTCTGGCCTTCGCAAGAGCACACCGAACACAGCTCCCGGCACATTTGACACCTACGACTCGTTCTCAACCGTGAAGTATGTTCTTGAGGGCCACGACCGCGGTGTCAACTTTGCTCAGTTCCATCCTACGCTACCACTCATCGTCTCCGCTGGCGATGACCGCCAAGTCAAGATTTGGCGTATGAGCGAGACCAAAGCTTGGGAAGTCGACGCCTGCCGTGGTCACTTCAACAACGTGCTCTCTGCGGTGTTCCACCCGAAACACGAGCTCATCGTCTCGTGTGGCGAGGATAAGACTGTCCGCGTCTGGGATCTTGCCAAGCGTACCGCCGTACAGACTTTCAGGCGCGAGCACGACCGCTTCTGGACGCTCGCAGCACACCCAGAACTTAACCTCTTTGCGGCCGGCCACGACTCTGGGCTGATCGTGTTTAAGCTCGAGCGCGAGCGCCCGGCGTTTGCCGTGCATGGCGAGACGGTCTACTACGTGCGCGACAAGTACGTGCGTTCGTACGACTTCGGAACTGGCGCGGACATCGGCCTGCTCAGCGTGCGAAAGTTCGGGAGCCCGTATGTGCCGCCGCGCACCCTCAGCTTCAACCCAGCCGAGCGCGCCGTGCTGCTGACGATTTCGTCGGATAATGGGCTGTATGAGCTTTCGAACTTGCCGAAGGATGTAGTCGGCGAGGTTCAAGATAGCTCGGCTACTGGCAAGCGTGGTCCGGGATCGGCGGCGATTTTCGTCGCACGCAACCGTTTCGCTATTCTCAACAAGACTTCGCAGGTCAGCATCTGATTCTATTCAGGTATTTACGGCAAATCACTGACAAGAAGCCAGCTTATCGAGGTGTGCGACTTGACGGGCTCAGTCGTCAAGAGCATAAAGCCGCCCGTGCAGACGAACGAGATCTTCTACGGCGGTACCGCGAGCCTCATCCTGTCATCAACTTCCTCGGTCGTGCTTTTCGACATCCAGCAGCAGAAGACGCTCGCCGAGCTCAACTCGCCGCCAGTCAAGTATGTTGTCTGGAGTTCGGATGGTGCACAAGTCGCATTGCTCAGCAAGCACACGATCACCATCGCGAACAAGAGCTTCGGGCAACATACGCTTATCCACGAGACGATCAGGATTAAGAGCGGCGCTTGGGATGACGCGGGGGTGTTCGTCTACTCGACGCTCAACCACGTGAAGTACTGCCTGCCTCAAGGGTTTGTGCTCTCCTCAACTTTTCCCGTATTTGAACTAATGAGCATTCTTAGCGATCACGGTGTGATCTGCACGCTTGACAACCCTGTGTACCTCACCCGCGTCAAGGGCAAGACTCTTCACTGCCTCGATCGCGCGGCGCGCCCACGTACGATCACGATCGACCCAACCGAGTACAGGTTCAAGCTAGCGCTCATTCGGAACAACTACGACGAGGTGCTTTACCTCATCCGCTCGAGCAACCTGCTTGGCCAGAGCATTATCGCGTACTTGCAACAAAAGGGCTTCCCCGAGATTGCGCTGCACTTCGTCGAGGACAAGAACACGCGTTTCGACCTTGCTATCGAGTGCGGTAACCTTGACGTTGCAATGGAGATGGCGCGTGCAATCGACCGTCCCGAGTGCTGGAACCGGCTGGCGCAGCAGGCGCTCAAGCAGGGCAACCACAAGGTTTGTTTTCATTTATTTATATCGTGGCACCCGCATCTAACTGCATATGATGCATGGCCAATAGCTCGTCGAGAAAGCGTACCAGCAGACAAAGAACTTCGACAAGCTATCCTTCCTCTACCTTGCCACGGGCAGCACGGACAAGCTGCGCAAGATGCAAAAGATCGCAGACGCACGCGGGGACCCGATGTCTCGCTTCCACAACGCGCTCTTCGCAGGCGACGTTCCGGGCCGCATCGCCGTCCTGCGCGAGGTTGGGATGTACCCGCTTGCCTACCTGACCGCCAAGACGAACGGACTCGAGGATATCGCCTCAGAGATTCTTGAAGATGCTGGTTTGACGGAGGCGGACATGGACGACGTGCCCGACTTCGGGAAAAGCACCTTGGCACCGCCTAAGGTTGTGACGGAGACGACGGAACTCGTTTGGCCCGCGATCCCTGGCGGAGAATCCTTCTTCGACCGTGCGCTCGCGAACGGCAACCTTGACGCGCCCGTCGAACCGTATGCGAACGGGGACGGCACTCGAGCTGCGAGCGCGGCGCTCGATGAATGGGCAAAGGACGAGGAGGAGGCCGAGCTGGTCCCCGACGAGGACGAGTGGGATCTCGATGCGGGTGGCGAGGAGAAGGCTGAAGAGGAAGAGGATGAGTTTGAAGAGGCTGAGGAGGAGGACTTGGGCTCAGGTGCCGGCGTGCCCGAGCCTGAGTTGTGGACGCGCAACTCGCCGTTCGCTGGTGATCATGTTGCGGCAGGCTCATACGAGTCTGCAATGCAGCTGCTCAATCGTCAGCTCGGTGTAGTCAACTTCGAGCCGCTCAAGCCGCTTTTCCTGTCAGTCTACCGCTCCGCGCACGCCTACCTTTCACCCGTTGCGTCCCTGCCACCACTGGCCCTGCATCTGCGCCGTAACATCTCCGAGTCGTCCTCTGCGCGGGTCTTACCTGTGCAAGTGATCACCCTGCGCCAGGCTAAGTCAGAGCTTGCGGACGGCTTTAAGCTCGTCTCAGGGAACAAGTTGCCTGCTGCGCAACTGGCATTCCGCCACGTCTTGCGCTCACTCTTGCTCGTGGCTGTCACGTCCGATGAGGAGGCTAAGGATTGGCGCGCAACCGTCGCCACCGCCCGCGAGTACCTTTTGGGTGTCTCGATTGAGCTCGAGCGGCGTCGCGTCGCAGAGGAAGAGCCAGACAACACCAAGCGTGCGCTCGAACTCGCGGCATACTTCACCCACTGCAAGCTCCAGCCTCCTCACATGCAAATTGCGCTTCGTGCGGCCGGACAATCCTTCAGCAAAGCGAGCAACTTCCTCACCGCTGCCAAGTTCGCCCGTCGGCTGCTCGAGCTTAACCCGGACCCGAAGGTCGCCGCGCAGGCAAGGCAGCGCGTCGCTGCTGGCGAGAGAAACCCGCGTGACACTGTGGAGATTGAACTGGACGAGTTTACCCCGTTCGAGATTTGCGGGGCTAGCTTTACGCCAATTTACCGCGGACAGGCGGTCGTTAGGTGCCCGTATACGGACGCGGCATTCAGGCCAGAGTTCAGGGGCCTGCTCGACCCACTTACGACGCTCACGGAGATAGGCGCGGCGGCGTCGGGTCTGCCCGCGCCACGGTAGAGGTCGGGGCGGTAGAGTGGCGGTGGATAGCTGATACAGTGATAGGCTGGCTGGCAGCTGGCTTCAATTGGACGGATGGATGGATGGCGATGTGGCTGTGTGTGGATGTGCTCGAGCGGCTGCTGAGCGCAGGACATCCGGCTATTGTCCGTGGAATGTATAGGCGATTTGGATCACTGACCGGCCGGCCGGACGGACGATGACGGACGACCGGTGACGGGTGGATCCGGGATGTCTGTTGCTGTAAAAGGGTCATGTGTGTTCGACTGTGGATTGTTAGAGCGAAAGATACCTGTCACTGTCTCTTTGCTCGAGCCTCGTTGCGTGAGCTTCTAGCTTCGGTGTTCTCGGGAGAAGCGACGGTACAGTAAGACTTTAGGTTATGGGAGTACTGATTGAAGCAAGCCTCACACCTGGCTTTCGTAGTTTCAAGAATCGGCGACGTGGCTCTCGGGGTACCAGCGTCTCGAAGTACGTGCGACCTATCGCATGCGGCTTAATGGTATACAGGTTGTAACACGCGGCTGAAAGGTATACGGTCCACCGCTTCTGGTGCATTTGTGTTTGGCCGCTCTGTTGTCCGCGACCATCGGCGGCGCTATTCGAGGGTTCTTGTTCCCGTCTGGATCCTTGCAAGACTTTGGCACCCGTTGCAAGCTCCACGTAGCACCGCGGGTAAGGTTGAGAGTATGCTCAAACTTCCCCGCGAGTACCGTGCGGCGCTCGGTGCTCACCAATGCATAGCTTCCTTGGTCGATGGCCTCGACCGAATTACAATGATCGTGGCACTTCGCCCATGGCGTCTTCTACTATTATCGCGAGGTACTCATCTAAACTCGGTCGGTATGTCATTGCTTCTCGTCGCAGTAATTATTACTCCCTCGCTAGATGTTGCTTCAAATAAACTATCGTACGGCTTGGGGTGCAAACGTATACGGCGGCCTAGCGTCCTCACCAAACGGCCAACCTCGAATATCGAGGGTTTGGATCTAAGCGTGCACCACATATTTAAACTCTTCGCTTCTTTTCATTTTGGCAAGCTGAACACCCTTTCTCTTAAAGATAATATGCGTGCCGTGCGGCGCCTTACTTCATGGTCAGCTAATGGTCTCGGCTGGTAATCCAGGGTGCGAAGATGGACACATGCTGCAACCAGGCTGTCTGTGGAGAAGCGGAGAAGTGAGGCGTGCCTCTGCTCCACGAGCCACCGGCGCTTCCCGGAATAGGCTGACTTACATTTCCAGGTACGCACCGTACTACACACTCTGTGATCCGTTTCTTCGAGTCGGAGTACCGAGGTTCATGGTGAATTGAACCTTGAAGCTTGAGGGCAACCGATCAT
Organism: Peniophora sp. CONT; assembly: GCA_001632445.1. Lineage (NCBI taxonomy): Eukaryota > Fungi > Basidiomycota > Agaricomycetes > Russulales > Peniophoraceae > Peniophora > Peniophora sp. CONT. The sequence goes on from KV424568.1 coordinate 77,058, forward strand.
CAATCAACAGCTCTGTAGGAACGACCTATGCGGCAAATACCGGTTCATTTGCCCTCCTCGGGCTCTAGACCAAAAGAACGTCACATCTTACGCGCATTCACACACCGCTGGTCTTCTCATATTTCGCCAACGGTTTGTGAGCCTACTAGATTGAGAGTACACTGGTACACGACTCCGTTTGAGGGTGTTCATGTAAGCCTGTCGGGGCCCGCCTCTTCGCTTATGAGCTCTGTATGCTCGGAAGGACGTGAGGCGGGCATGCCACGCCAGAGAAGCACTCGCCGTAGGCAGCAAGTACGCAGCTTGCTTCTCTATCAAATCACCCCTACATAGCATTTGTGTTCTTTGTTCACAGACTTGGAAACGGCGTGGGTTGACCACCAAACCTTGAGTATACTTACGCAGTTACGTGGTCGCCGGGAATTGGTCTCCGTACCATAGGTTTGCTTCCCCGCGCGAGGAAAAATGAGACATCGCGCAGTTCAGCACCATCTGCTCGTCTGTTACTGTCGTACACCGCCTCTGGCTTCCTGATTATCGGTTTGAATCCGCAAAACGCCGTCTTGAACTTGAAATCCTCGAGGCCAGCTTCACCGAACATAGCTCGCATCTCTTCGCATGAAAAGCCGTACCGGTGTGGGACCAGATGTTGGTGTGCGAGGGAGAAGATCTCTTCGCGCTCGGTCCTCACAGAGTTGTCCTTGACGCGTGTCATGAGATCGACTACGAGAAGCACGCCTCCAGGCTTGAGGAGATGAGCTAATAGGGCCGTGATCTCGCCAGGCAATGAGAAGTGGTGGTAGGCCATTGAACACTAAGAGGTTACCGGTCAGCTTCCGAGATACTGTCAACGATAGCGCTCTGTAGCTCACGACCACAACGTCAAACTGAGCACTATCGAGCGCTGCCGGCGCTCCGGTGGGTGGACCAACCACAGCGCGCATATCCTCCGGCCCCAACCCTTGGTTCGCAACGCGGAGGTTGTACTCAGCTACGCTTGCTGCGCTGATGTCTACGCCGACAATTGACCTAGCATGTGGAGAGAGCGCTCGCGAGAGCATGCCTGATTTGATGCTTGAACGTGATTGAACACGAGGGAGTCGCGAGTCTGCATACCGGTGCCACACGCATAGTCGAGGACGGTTGTCGATTCTTCGTCGAAAGAGTATTCTTTCTGCATCGCACGCGCAACGCGGCGTACGAGCTCCCGTGTACCCGCATGGTGCTCGTATCTATGTGCCTCGCAGTCGAAATGCTGGGCATTGGCCTGTGCGAAAGAGACAGGAGAAGCACCAGGTTGATCATCCTCTCCTATTGTGAGGTTTGAATTCGACATCGATATGGCAAAGTCTAGCAGTGGATCTTAGATCTAAGGGTGATACCCGAGTTGACTAGATAATGAAAGAAGAGATGGTTGCGCTGAATGGTAGACCGATGAGCATCTGAAAGGGTGCGAGAAGATGTTGACGGCGGCCGGACCGCTGTGACGCGTACTCACCGTTCGCACTCGCTAGCCACCCTGGGGACAACAAGTTGACAAAGGCTTGGAGCTGAAGGGCGACAGTTCCTGTCAATGATATCAAGAACGGCGGCCACCTGGCACTTGAGTCGGAGAGACTGATAGAGTCTACGATTCAAGCAGCTACTCAATGTGACCGTTCATGATGGAGGGCAGAGGTAACAGTTGCGGGCCGAAGCGTGCGCCCACACGTCTCTTGACGCTGGCGAGTCAGCGCGATCCGACGCCTGATCATTCACACGCCATGAGCATACAGCTGCTCGCTCACGATCCCGAAAAGGCAATGCTCACTGTACCGTCAGCGTACGGGAGCCGGTGGAATGCCAACTGCGTGGCAAGCGCGAGGGACAGTACGTACAAGCACCATCGATTTGAAGCTAGATAGATGCACCGCACAATCAAAGGCTAAAGATGTCGTATGCTAGCGGTATGATACGAAGCGTGAGTAGTACGGGCATAACAGACGGGTCGAGGCAGGTTGTAGACAACAGAATCCCTGTGAAGACGCGACGCCAAGCAGACAACATATACAAAGCCGGGTGGGTAACTTTTCCAAAGTAATGAAAGGGGGGTCGAGTGTGATACATTGGGGTTCGCAGTTCGATGAACGATGCGTGTATGCGCGGGGTTCAGACTAGGAGCGGGCGGGTGAGCTGCAGGATTGGCATCCACGAGCCGCTTGAGACGTGCGCGACGCCGACAATGGTGATGTCCTGACGGCCGATGGCATTTGGGCCTATGCGCCACTGCGGAAACCCGTCGGGGATTTCCGAAGACATAGCCTGCTCGGCGGTCGCTGAGTGAATGGTCGCCATACAGGCATTATAACGAACGCACCTCCAGAAAACGGTCAAGAGATCGTCCAACGTGCCGTATGAATCGATCTAGAGTGATAACACTTCTTGCCGCGGTCTCGTCTCGCGTCTGGAACTGGCGGCGCCATTCCTTGTAGCCAGGCCACTGATGATGGTTGAGGCAAGTTGTCACGTAGAAAGACAGACGACACGCACCTGTATACGGAGATGGACAGACGTTCGTCCTCCTACGTTCACGGCGCGAGTGGACCCAAGTAATGATGCTGAGTTCCCCGCCGAAGCGTCCGCGACGGTGATCCCGATGCCTCCATCGTTCCGGACAAAGAATATTGGCAGTTCAAGGGTGGCCTCGAGGACATACTGGGCGAGGTCGCGCGAGGATCGGGGAACCCATAATGTTTGTGGCACAACAGGCCCGATAGCCGTGTTGACAAGGAGGTCGAGGAGGAGGTAAGGGTATTGGTATGCATCGACCACGTTGGGTTGGAGGGATGTCACAGCGCCTTGCGACAGCGCGAAGGCCGAAGGCCACCCGTGCAAAGGAAACTGGACTGGGAGAGATCGAACTGAGGTCTTCAAGAGCGACTGGAAGAATAGCTCTGTGAAGACGCCGAACATATGTGCCAGAAAGCCATCTCGAAGGATGTCGACGCCGGAGGGGTGTGAGGACTGGAAGGTCTGCGGAACCATGCTCTGCATCCTGGGCACGCAGTCAGTTATATGGACTTGGGTATGTCATGATGCTAGTACCTTAAGTACACTGCGGCGTTGGTGATGGCGGATACGTGGTAGATTGGGTTCGTATTGAGAGCGCTTGCATTCAGCGCTGGGCAATTTTATAGTGCGTCGCAGGCACGAGGCTTGCACACGGCAACTAGAGATGTGTGCACCTCAAACCATAGAAGGCCCCCAAAGAGGCCGCGCACATAACTCTACACGCGTATCTTAGTACGCATAAGTGAATGCATGATCCAGATCTTCGTGACAGCGAAGAGGCGCCCAAATAGCTTCACCGTATCATCACTCGCAGCCTACCGCAATCGTAGTACATTGCTTTGCCCACCTTTCCACGCCGCGAGCGCGAAGCACCTTGAAAGGTGGCTGACGACGAGATAGCTTAAGTCACAGACTTAGATAACTCGATATAGAAAGCCCCGTCATCTCAAACAGAGTTATGTTGACCCGGCGTTCGGGAGCAGGAGCGAACGGAGCCATCCGGCTTGTACTCTCTTGATTCCGGTACACGGACAGTATAGATAATGATCAACTCAGATGCCTGCATTTAGCCTGAAAGAACTCTGTCAAACTTAGTTCTCTCGCGGGGAGCATTAGTACAATATAGTACGAGCCTCATGGCTTAGTACACGCAAAGCAAGGGGCGCATCCGCAATTCGCACAAGGCCGAAGCACGGCGAGTTCCGATCAGCATTCTCCGCGTCAAACGGACTCTCCGTATGCAGCGCAGGCAGTCAAGATTCCGCTGGTAAGTACAGCCAGATGCTCGCCGCAGATAGCGATGGGAGGATCGATTGAAGGTTCAATGGTCAGCAGCCAGGATACAACACAGATCTGAGCAGCAGCGCCATTCCAGCGCTGCGCGGAGCCCGGTGGTCCGTAGGTGCGCCTTGTGCATCTTCGGTCATAGTTTGTCGAGACCATCGAGGACGCTTGGATCAAAACGCCGCTCGGGAACGTCATCTTGTACCCTGACAAGCAGAATTCGCCACTTCTCCGGTGAGACCAGAATACGACGCTCGGTGGTGGGCGAATGAAAGAGGCGATTTGAGGCGAACACTCGTGAGTGGTCTGTGGAGTGCTCGTTGGAGCGGGCGCCGGCTTCGGAAACGACGTCCAGCGGGCCGTGTCCCTCAAAAATAAGGATGCACAGCTCACGTACAGCTGACCCCTTTGTCTTCTCTCAAGAATTTACCGCGAAGTCCGGGGTTGGCAACGAGCTCAACGATGGCTCGTTAACACGCCCTTCTAGAGAAAACGTTTTGATGCCCGTCGACCGGGACCACGTCGCCACGAGGAGCGGATCATGAGGATCTTCACCGAGCGTATTTGGACCTATAAGCGCCCATAGCACGTCGGCGACGCTTTCCGAGCATGTTCAGGTGCCGGGCACGTTTGCTTCAGGTGTACCTGCGGGATCATGACAGCCTACACCTGCTACAGATCGGTGCTTTATTTCATGGTCTGATAGGGGGTAATATACAAAGGTGAATACAAAGACGGATACAAAGACCACATACTGCTAGACAGGTCCGCCGAAGGCTATGCGTGCAAGGCAAATGCGATACATCACGAGACGAAGACTTTCTTCAGACTAGAGAAGTCACACCGCTCTCCCGAGCGAGGGCATATCACCTGTCCGTCATTCCGAGCGGCCATCTCAACAAGAGCCTTGTAGAATGATCAGTTTACGCGCAGTAACACCGTTTATTGCTTGAGAAAACACACCTCCCTTGAATAGGCGTAGCCGCCGGGAAACGCCATGGGCGGGTTATTCTCGTTCATTATCTTACCACTGATGCGGCAGACGATGGTCGAGTTGACGTGGTGGCTGTAAGGAACCTCCTGGGCCAAGCTTCCTAATGAAGGATCGCATACAGGACAGTCTACGTTCTTCGACGCATGGTCGTAGCACGTGCGTAGTTTCAGCGACGATAAACCGGCGTAGAGTGCGAGATGAAGGAGCGGTTCTGGAGGTAAGGAGTTCAGACTGAATGTTGTAAGGCGTAGTTTGCGGACGAGCTCGTCCCATCTACCAACGTCATACAGACGCTAAGTGAGGGGCGTGAGTGTGAGTTTGAGCTAGTGGTTGCGCAAACACTGACTTTATATGGAGGGCACGTCGTAGTTGGGGGAATCGCGAGAAGAGCGGCGGCCTGAGTGATTTGCGACAGATGGGTGTCCTGCCATGAATGCAGGTACTTGCGCGAGTACATGATAGCCTCCGAGCGCTTGCGGGCCCGAGCCAGTTCAATGAACTCTTGCAATCGCAGGTCGAACTCCAGAGTGCTCTACGTTCAACGCGATCAACAACGCGACGATACAGTCTACACGACTGGCTCACCTTCGCCTTGCGTAGAGCGGCCTTATTCTCATTACACCAAGCTAAAGCTCCAGAACAGCTATGATTGCGGAGGGCGTCCTCAATACGCTTTATCTCCATGAATAGCTCTATGTCCACAAGAGACTGGTGCCGTTTGGTCAGCGTGTTTGGGGCAGCTTGAATGGCGATGAGCTCACTTCAATACCCCGTTCCTGCGCGATGTCAATGGCCGTCTTCTCCTTCCCGTACCTCAGTAGCCAGTCGACAAGCCAGCGGTCAAGCCTAGTTTCTTCCCAGCGGGCATAACGAGGATCCTCAGTCAATTCGAGATTCTCCACAATCCCAATGTGTTGAAGGCGATCCTTCATAACCGTCTGAGTCAAGGACCCTGCCGTACCCTGTACGTCCGATAGCTGAGCAAAATTAGTAACTGTCGGGTGTATAAAACATATGCACCCACCTTGCGCTTCAGAGCCTGTATCCTACCCATCATCGCATCTATCGAGGCCAAGGCATCCTGACCACTGGATGATGTCGCTTGTTTAGAGAGAGCTTGAAGGCCGCCAAAATCCTTCTCTACACTACGCTGAGAAGATCTGAAGACCTTTCGGTAGTTCTCAAAGGGAACCTGTCTGATTATTAGGATCATATCACCACAAGTTGAACGACGACGCGCCTTGACGAACGGTTGCTCAAAGAGTAACACACCCTCAGTTTGAACCTTGCCTGAAGCCATGAGAAATTACCAATGATACAAGGTTCAAACAGGTCTTAGGTCGGCGAGTTAAACGGACACTAGGACTTGGTGGTAGGATGGATGTGGTCAAAGGCAAGCGCCACGCGCCGTGCACCGTGGGCTCAGCGCGTGAGCACGGGAGCTTGCACTTGACCGCCACGTTCATCTGGACATCTGGGTTGTATAATTGCTATCTTCAGCATCCCTGGGTCCTATATCCCCTTCAGAGATGAATGACTCTGGCGACCTGCGTCAGCGTCCATTATCGGGGAAAGCGGTAGTTCCCGCAGATGTATCAACTGTTGCCGCTTCCGTGCCGATAGCGATCGCGAAGACGATTGCATGGTCAGAGCTACCCGAATGGAGGAAGGACAACGAGTATATTCTTACAGGCTATAGAAGGTTTGTCGCCATTTGGTCACTTGAGTAAGATCAGACACCCATAGCCATTCAGGGAGTTCGGAAGCTGGCTCGGCTGCTTCTCCTCAGCCTTCACATGTATGTCCCTCGGTTCAATGAAGTATCCTCGCACCTCACAGCCGATCTTAGACGTACACAATGAAACGGGTACTGCGCTATATTCCCAACTCCCAAAATGTCCACGCCGTAACTGTTGACTATATCCTACTAGTGAACATTCACTCTCACCTACTCGGCGCCCTATTATTCGCTCTCTTGCTAGTGACTGTTGACTCGGCGCATCTTACCGAACATCAGTCCGCTTCATTGGCCGATAAATTAGTTTTTGCTATCTTTCTGTCCGCCGCGGTCTTTTGCCTCGGAGCCAGTGCTTTCTACCACACATGCTGCGTACACTCTCAGAAAGTACGAGGCTAGGCATTGCGGAGTTTGAGCGCCCACAATTGACGCTTAAAGGTCGCGGCCAGGTGTCATGCTCTAGATTACTCGGGAATCGTGGGTGTGTCTTAAGAACACAGTGGTTCTTTCCGTCGCTCATGTATAGCTAGTCCTCATCGTGGGCTCTTTCTTCCCTTGCATCTACTACGCCTTCTACTGCGAACCACACTACCAAGCCCTATATTTGGGCATCATTACGACAGCCGGCCTCGGTGAGATTTACGCTTTGGAAGCTACACATAGAGACTTTGCTGATCATCGACACGTCTACAGGTGCCGCTTACATCGTTCTTAACCCTCAATATGGCAAGGGCACTCACCGAAAGGCGCGAACCTATGTGTTCATTGCTCTCGGCCTCAGCAGCGTGCTACCTGTTTCGCACGCCTTCATTACCCATGGGTTCAGAACCCTGTGTATTGAGATGGGTTTTCACTGGCTCCTGTTATCCGGCGCATTGTACATCGCAGGAGCTTTGCTATAGTGGGTTTTAGGGTTCTTGCCCCGACAGCGTGGTCTGAAACTTTGCCTCTCCACAGCGCGAACAGAATACCAGAATGCTTCGCCCCCGGACAATTCGATATCATCTTCGCCTCGCACCAGATCTTTCACTGTGCTGTTGTCGCCGCGGCTCTCTGCACTCACGCATGTGTGCTCACTGCCTTCAAGCATCGGCATAGTCGAGGTGGTCATTGTTCTTGAATCATGTGGTGAGTGACGTTTACTTGTAGTCTCTACTTTGCAGTGTGCTCATATTTAATCGTGGAGCAGCTTGTATCCATGTACATATGGTCGTAGATGCCAACATAACACCACAGATGGCCAGAAATGTACCGTTGTTCGTGGGTAAAATGCGACTCAGAAGCTTGGGCTCGGCCGAAGCCTCCCAGCACCGCTTGAGCGCTTCACCCTACCTCGAATCTGCGGCTCTCTCCGCTTCTGCGTAATGAGACTGACGCCTCGGACGCCGCAGATGGTCACCATGCACGACTTCAACTGGGAATTCCCATGCTCCCACGTCCATGCGGCCCCGCGTGCTCGATAATGACGGCCTCCTTCAAGAACATCTCTTAGCTTCCTGGGCGCTTTCAAGCTTAGACCTGTCTTCTGTGCACATACCATAATAAACGGTAACTGATTGCTACGACGAATACCACTTGAAACGATGCCGCGCATTCCTTGATCATCGCCAGCTTCGTGGCGGACTTCGAATCGGCGGTTTTGCCTGGTTGCTGGCCTTTGTGTACACCTGTGACTTTTCTGTGCCCTGACACGATGTCGTCGCCAACATGCCTGGTCAGTACAAGGGTTTCCATTTGCAGGTATAAAGGCAGTTTGCGTATTGACCGGGACCAGCTTATCTCCCTCGCAGCAAGCCCTTGTCTCTCATGACACGCCAACTGGCGGGTCGTGACCTGACGGCCTTTGTTCCCTTTCGGATAAGGTTCATCGTCCTCTGATAACGTTCAACGAAAACCAGCGCCCCAACTGCAGGGCCAGTCTACGAGACGCTGGCTCGTCCGCTCTTGTGCGATATCTCGGCAGCGCAATCAAGGGCAGGTGCCTCTGCTTCCCATCTTTCCGAAGCTTCACCTTTCAGAATGTCTTCGCAATTTTTTTCTCGTCGAGCATTGTGCCGCATTTGTACACTCTTACGCAGAACCTCGCGGATTGTCGCGCATCACAAGCCGAACGGCAGTCTGTCCGGATGAGCGCCGGAGCAAAACGACTTCCTCGTGGATGCCGGCGCATAGAAGGTACAGGATCGGCCCTCGGTGCCCCAGCCACAAGCGTACTCTATTAACGCCCACCCCTTACCGCAAGGCACCCGGCGAACCTCAGAAACATCTGTCTTACGGTCACCGCGGAAGATGATGGTCGTGGACCCTCGGCATTCTGCTGTAGACTAGACTGAGTATCGAAAGTGATGAGTCCTCGTATATATAGCTCTACTCACATTCACTCATCGAACAACACCCGCCTTCCAGGAATCATGTATCCCGTCGGTCTCTTAGTTCTATCCGCCCAGCTCGTTCAGTATGCTGGATCACTGAGCGCTTTAGTCGCCCTTATCTCCTTCGTCCTTCTCCTCTGCCTCTACCTGAGCTACTGCAATCACGATTCCGAACACGAAGTTCCCTCTTTGCCGGGCTTCTTCCTCTTCAACGTGTTTCCGTTCTTCCGCCAGCGGTATGATTTCATACAGCATGGCTTCGAGTCCCTCCCAGACCACACACTGTTTCGATTCCGACTTCTCCGCGTGAGTGCTCGCCTTACGCACCAGTCGGATGCAGCGCTAACTCCGTGAACACCTCAAGAACCATGTTGTGGTCGTATCGGGTGAGCGAGGACGCCGAGACTTCTTCAACGCCAGAGGCCTGGATTTGCAAGAGGGGTTTCGTGTGCTCTCTGGTGCCGTACGTTTTGTGCTCTTGTTCAATGCGTCTCAGTCTGAGATGAAAGCCGCGCAGCTGCCGTTCGTACAAGGAATCACCTCCGATCTACGACAACGCCGCATTGCACAGTTGTACAGGCGGCTTGCTCAGGTTCAGAAGAATGAGCGCCTCACGCAGCGTAAGTTCCCGCGGTCTGGTTGAATCGCAGACATATCTTCGCGTCCCATTTTAAACCCGCAACTTACGATTCTTCGTACAGTTGTACCCGACATTCTCAGCGACGCCGACCGTGTTATGACGTCGTGGGGCGCAGCGGGTGCCTGCGATCCATTTCAAAAAATACACGAGGTAAACAGCGGCGCCGCTTCCGGTTCATCTCTTGTGATGCTGAGCAGCCACCCAGCTCATCTTCCAAATAACTGTTCGCTGCCTCTCGGCGACAGAGATTGCCGACGACCCTTTATTAGTCGCGCGCTTAAGGAACCTATACGATGAGGTTGACCGTGGCACAACACCAACCTCCGTACTTTTCCCATTCTTCCCGGGATCCGCCATGGTAAGGAAGGCGCGCGCGACCAAGGCGATTTATGACATTGTCGTGGCGGCGATAAACGCCAGGAGACAGAGCGGTAAACCAAGGAACGACAGCTTGCAAATGCTCTTGGATGAAGGCGAAGACGACACAATGGTGGTCGGGGTGAGAGCAATGTTCTCACACGGATACTTCTCCTGCGGCTGACAATACTCATAGTTCATCATGGGACTTCTCATCGCAGGCGCACGTTCTACGGGTACAACCGGTATGTCGCTCACCTCGCCGCTGCCATAGCCATCCTTCTCCTCCTTCTTCGGTTCCGGCTGCTCAGAACGCTCTGTGAGGTTTTCAACGCTGACCATTGGATCAGCTTCCTGGATGACAATCTTTCTGGGAAGTCACCCGCACTGGCAGGCGGCTGCTCTGACCGAAGTCCGTGCGCTTGTCGCCGCGCATGTCAACGTGTCGACCGTCGGCACCTCGCTTTCCTCGCTCGCCGACTTACTCTCGAGCATTCCCCTGAGCGCATGGGAGAATGAGGTCCCCATTCTCGACTCAATCATCCGCGAGACGCTGCGCATCGCTCAGCCGCATGTGGCAATGCGCCGCAATGTGGGACCTGACCTCTATATCGACGGCAAGGTCATTCCATCGGGAACGTTCGTCGTGTACCCGTTCGCGGACGTTCACCTCGACGAGACGCTGTACCCGGATCCTTGGGTATTTGATCCTGCTCGAGCACCAGTCAAAGGGGATTTTTCGTACGTGGGATGGGGCGGCGGTACGTATCGCACAGCGACAGGACTATGCCGACTTTGTCCAAGGCTGACTTTGTGTGCAGGTCGCGTGAATTGCCTCGGGACGCGCCTCGCGAAGGTGGAGATGAAGACTGTCACCGCGTTGCTCCTCCTCGGATTCGAATTCTCCACCGTGGACGCGAACGGCGCGCTGTGCAACCCACACCCTCGCCCCAACTGGAATGACGTTCTCACATGTCGCCCGGACGATGCTGGTCTGACGCTACGTTACGCACGGCGCAAAGCTCCGCTTTAGATTCCTACAGAAAGCACAGTTGACAAACTTACTAGACTCAAACAGCCCATGGGACTCTGATAGATACAGATGTAACTTATCCGGATATGTGAATGTTCAGGCGCTGTAACTCACAAAGTGACTTGTGAAGAGCTCGCTAGTACGCGCGCGCCTGACAAGTACGTAAGTGGCTGGCATGAAACCAAACTCGTCCGCGAAGCACAATGCAGATTGGCATGTGGCCCTTTGTGGCCCTTGCGATTCACGACGCAAACATCGAGACCTGTCGAGACCTGTCATAAACGCAAACAGCGCTTTGCGAAGCCATTCGTTTGAGGTGACAGTTGATCAGAATCAGGCCCGACATACGTCCGCTATTTCTCTGAAGAGTAGGCTTCCTGTCGTACCACTCGAGAGCATATCGTTCGGCCGTCGGACGAGCCTGGGTGCAGAGATGCGGTTGGTTCTCGAGCAAAGCCAAGTGGAACCACAGCGGGTGCAGTGAGGTCAGGCGGGATGCACAAGATGCACCAAGCCCTTGATTCATTAGATGCTATAACAGGTATACAGTCTATTATCCAAACAAAGATAGAAACCCGGCTCATGAGAAGGTATGAGTAGATGGAGACGAAGCTACGTGAACGTCAGTATCGGTTTACAAAGTGCCAAAGCTGAACTGACCGAAATCCCGTCACTTAAGTCATTGTAAGCCTATCGTCCTCTCGTCTGCGACGGCGCGGTGCCTCGTCGGTTTGTAAAGGTCCATATGTGGCGATATAATCCTCCATCTCCTTCTCAATTTCCGCCACATCGTCCTGCTCCTTAGCCTGCCTACGCATGAGAGCCTCATCCCGCATTTTCTTCTCGCGGGCAAGCAAGAGCTGTCTGCGCTGATCCGAAGGCGCCCACCGACTACGCAGTATGCGGCGTACAGCTTCCGGACTGACTTGGAATCTGTCCGCAAGCACTTCCGTTGTGAAAGCTGTCGGGTCCGTCGTATGTAAATCGCGTAAAGCGTCCATTGCATCGCGTGACAACTTCCGCGGAGGTGCCCAACCCTGCGGAAAATCCTTCTTCATCTTTGCATGATGCACCCTCCATTCGTCAGGCGTCGGCGGGAGCATGGGTCTCCAGCTCGCTGGCCTCTGAGACTGCTCTTCCGCGCCGACAGTCTCGCCGTCAATTTCCAAATCTGCATTCTCCGACTTGACAGGCTGGCTTCTCCGTGCCAAGCGCCGTGGAGACGAATTAGATGAGGAAGCAGCAGTAGAAGACAGAGTCCGTAAGAGTACGGTATCCGTTCTCTGGCGCAAGGCAGAGCGTAAGCCAGAGAGGAGTGGGTTCATGATGGTGGCTGGTGACGAGTCGAAGTGGCCAACGAAGGACGGAATCAGAGCAATAAATCTGCTCGCGTGGCTATCTCCGCGAACGCCGTTCAGTTCAGACGTTGCGCGCACAGCCAACTTGAACCTGTTCTTTACACGCGACCACCGCCCGCCTCCGCGCTTCCTCTTCTTTCTCTATTCTCGCTTTCGTCTTAGGCTCGAAGCTCTGCAGCCATGGCCGATGCCTCTGATCCGGCGATTATCGAGGGTAAGTAACCCAGGCGTACGGTTCACGGCAAGTGGCCTAAACTCGGATCCGCTACAGCGTATCAAGACGTGCGCTCCGATAAAACGCCTACCAATTGGCTACTGCTCGATTACGAGGTATGCTATCGATGCTCTGGATGTGCATCGATCCTAATATCGGGCGTAGGGCGACCGCTCGGATAAGCTCGTCGTAACCCAAACAGGATCGGGTGGACTCGAAGAGCTGCAGGACGTTCTGGACTCGACGAAGGCGTCGTACGCATACGTCCGTGTGCAGTACTCAAACGACAAGGAGTCTAAGCGCGAGAAATTCTGCTTCGTTACATGGATCGGGCCGCAGTGCAAGATCATGCGCAAGGCCAAGGTGCGTTGCTATCCTTGTTACTGAGAGTCATACTAATATTACCCCGTGCAGATCTCTGTGCATTCTGCAGACGTCAAACAAGTACTGCGAGTATACTCCATTGAGGTGCCTGCGCAGAGTAAGGACGACCTGAAGGAGGAGCCAATAGTAATTCGGCTTCGCAAGGTGCGTTGCGTCGGCGCCTATGTGTTGCTGTCAAAACTGATCTGCGTTCTTCTTTTCATTTCAGGCCGGCGGGGCCAGCTACGACGGCGTCTAAACTATACCTACTTACATCGTGCATTGCTCGCTGGGCTCTCGGTGTATTATCTCGGTTACGTCTTATCTTTGTCTTGCAAACAGTTCTGCTTTCTGTGCATTGCCATCTCGGAAAGTCTATGCCGCGAAAAGCATGCCAAGTCTTGTTTGAAAGGGTCGCTCTGGATTCTCGGCTGCGCCCGCACACTGTACAAGGTTTTCGAACTTGCGGGGCCGAGCGTAAAGTTCAGGCCTATGTGTCTTCTTACATCCGCCTGTGAGTATCGGATTGGGCCTGTATCGGATATTGTGCGCGCTATGATCGGTGCTCATGGTAACAACATATGGACGCCCAATGTTTAATTGTTTATATGTTCTTTTCACTTCTCCGGTACGCATATCGCCGCCGCACAATACCGCTGCATTCCGAGCGTACTTACCATCATACAGTATAAGATCCGTCTCGATAGAGCCCTCATTCATATGTCCAAATGCTACTAGTATGCATGCTGCGATCTGTTATCACTTTCATCGCGATGAGTATAGAGCACACGACTACCACGCGGAATCAGTGACCACTTGTAATGATTGCAGAGCCCGATGTGATCCCTACTCTTCTCAAGGATAACTCAGATGCCAGATACACTCGGATACGATATCATGAAACGAGGCGTCCGGTACAAGATTCAAAGCCTACCATCTGTGGCGTCTTCAGCGCTAAGTTCAGGAAGTAGCTGCCGAGCGGGACCGCTGCGTGGGACCGCCTGTCACGGAACGCGATCACTTGACTTCGCGGAGGTCCGTGCGCCGCGAAAATCGGTTGGGTCGTTGCCGGCGCTAATCCAGTTCCCCTTAGAACATACTCAGCTAGGATCTATTCTATAGAAACTAACTCGAGTCTTGCATGTTTACACATGCCACATCCTTCAAATCCAGTCGATGACACCAGCGCGCGCTCGTTTAACCGAGAACTTATCGCCACCGCTTCGGCGGTGGTGTCGAGGACGTTAGGCTCGGTCGTGCGCTTGCCTCTGGGCAAGCGCGCTGCCTTGCCTGCGAGACGCGCGTTTGTCTGATGGATTACCCTCACTCGAGGTTATTGGATGGTTGGCGTTGTAGCATGCCTCGAGCGCTCGCTCAGGGTTCTTTGTATTACCTTTTCAATAAAAAAATGTTGTTCTCTTTATTCAAACTGTGCGAACTGGCTAGAACACGACGCCAAAAGTCTTAAGGGGTAAGCGAAAACGACAGTAGTATTGCGTGGCTTCTTCGTCGAGCAAAGGAGAACCCGGCCGATATTCTTGTCGGTACGTGCCAATTGATGGACCTACAGGGCCTCATGATAGAATGCACTACGTACTACGGGCTGTTCTTTCATGCATCGTACTACCGGTACAGATGTCGTACTCGGTCTTCCCGGCCAGAAGTTCAAGTTTACCTGACATTTGTCTGATATCCCACTGCGCGACGGACGATAGAACAGGGGAACAGCCGTGCCTTCGGAGTACACGACATGTGCATGAGCTTCCTAGAAGTATCAGAGCGACGTCAACTACAAGGCCGCCGGCGGGCTCATATTCGATATAGAAGTACTCCTCGCGAAAAGCGGGTACCTTTGTGGCGCAGGATGTACTTACTGTGCGTGACCCCTGCATAAGGATCGATGGGGTATCTATCCGGTTCCCTCACCGTGAATTTGTGTAGCAGTCGACGGTCCGTTGGAGTAATTGTCATGTTTGCCGGCGGCGAGGACAGCATCGCATGTGTCGAACACAAGGCCGCCGACCTTGTCTTCAGTCTAGAAGAGTATGGATGGTGTATAATTCTTCGCAGATAACCGGTATCGTTGAATGACAAGGGCTGTGTAGACCTTGTGCATGACTCGGAGACCCATCCGATTCGTTCGGTCAGTCATGTCACTGTATGCACGACTGATCGTCGTAGGCCGCTAGCAATACATTCCATTAGGCACGAATACGCTACTTCAAGTTCTTCAACCTCTCAATCCCGTCTTCCTCCAGGCGCATTCCCGTCCACTCGTCCATGGACTTAGCTCCGAGCTTGTGACGGTAAAAGTCTATCGACGGTTGATTCCACTGCCACGAAAAGCTCGGATGTTAGATTGACATAGAGGGGCGCCTACAGCTGCGGGCACTCACGTTCAGTACGACCCAGTCCATACGGGCACATCCCTGCAAGAATGAAGGTCACACATAATGGTTTGATAAGTACAGTCAGGTCCCTGGGGGTACCGTACCTTTTCCTGTGCGACCGCACCGAGCCTTGCAAAGAGCGCCTTTCCGACGCCTCCGCCCCGCTGGGAAGGCATCACGAATAAATCTTCGAGCTGGAGAAAGTCAGACCTGAGAACTGTGTGTTGTTAGGTATCACTCACGTAAAGGCCTGGACGACCGGTCCATGTAGAGAAGTTGAAAAAGTACAGGGCGAGACCGACGGCCTCGCCAGGCTGCTCTTCGCTGCCGGAGAAGGCGAGAAGCGCGTGTGCGAGCTTATCCTCGAACAGGCTTTTGTGAAGCTGCATAGATTGAGTCTCGACCAAGCCAAAGGTTCGCAGCTGGATATAGCTTACGAGCTCGGGAGTTGCCTTTGCTGATTCAGGCTCCTTTTCGTAGACCGCCTGCGGGGCAGATTATCAACCGATGAACTAGATCACAAGCACATTTGACCTTACCAACTCGTAGATGAGCTTCCGAATTGTTTCCTACGCCCATTCATTACTTACTCATGGGCTGAAAGCTGAGGCCTACCTCGTCGCCGGGCTGCGCCGCGCGTATGAAGAAGGAAGTTGACTCGGACATGCCTCTGTTGACGGAAGGCAACATATAAGGATTTCGCCAAACAACTTACAGATCACGCAGAAAGAGCCCAAAGAGATACGTCTCCAGGAAATCTTGATATCATGCTTACCAGAAACGACAAGATGGTTCAAACCAAGTTGCGGACTTACGGGGCGATCTGGAAGAGATCAAATCCACGTGGGAGAGCAACATGCGCAAACAACGGCGGATCGCACTGCTCGTCTCGAACGCCGGCGACGACGAGCACACCCTTTTCCCTCATGGACCACGCAAAACTCGCCAAGCTCCAGGCACAAGCCGCCGCCAACCGCATCGGTGTGTCTTGCGCGATATCTCGATTTTTATTCAGTCGTTGATCTGGAGACATCGCTGGACAGGCGGTAAGGGCTCGATGCGCCGCAAGGTCGTCCACAAGCCCAAGGCGGCGGGCGGCGACGACAAGAAGCTGAGCGCGGCGCTCAAGAAGCTCAACGTCCAGCCGATCACCGGCGTCGAGGAGGTCAACATGTTCCGTGAGGACGGCAACGTTTTGCACTTTGCCTCGCCGAAGCGTGCGTCTTGCGTTTTGTTTTTGCTATCTTATGATATATAATGCTTATGATCGTGTATATCTCTATAGTGCACGCCGCTGTCAACGCGAACACCTACGCGATCTACGGCGCCGGCCAGGTCAAGGAGCTGACTGAGCTCATGCCGAGTATCCTCAACCAGCTCGGTCCTGACTCGCTCGCGTCGCTCCGCAAGCTCGCCGAGTCGTACCAGTCGGTCCAGGGCCAGCAGGGTGGTGCCGATGACGAGGATGACGACGACGATGTTCCCGACCTTGTCGAGAACTTCGACGAGGTTGAGGGCGCAAAGGAGGATGAGGCTGCGCCCGAGACGGAGAGCAAGCTCGAGGAGCTCAACTAGAGCGGCGATCCTCCTGCCATATCGCTCTGCTATTCTTGACACAAAACTTTCTGCCGTTCGAAAGGGTCGCGCGGAACGGACTCTGGCTTGCCTGTAGCGTCGCGCGCCTATGTGCTACCACCTCATGCTTCTCTGCCATGTCATTCTCTAGCCCGCTCTCGCATGCCATCATATTGTGCTCTAACACACTGTATTCGTTATGAACTAGCATCTATCTTGCTCGAACCGATAACTCTCCATCTCCGTTAGCCGTGTACAGTGCGCGCCACTGCGCTAGTACACCTTTTTTCACGTGGTCGTGAACGACGTGATCGTGAGAGCTGTACAGTTTTAGTTCGGCAATTGCCACGCGTGTGGGCGCATGTGGGTGTAGAAATCCAAGGGGACGTGGTATCGTGCCAGACATGTATTAGAGGTCGTATAGCTACACACAGAGTCACAGAGGAAAGCACTAGATAACATTCGACCAAAAAACTAGAGAGAACGTTCAATACTCGTAACTCAATCACGACAAGGGCCGCATAGGCGGCTGGGTCCCGTTAGACCCTGCGTACTGTGGATAGGGCGTGGTGCTGGGCGCTGCCTGGTATCCCGACGGCATACGATACGTAGGCGTAACTACCGTGGCACCTGTACCCAGTTGCACCACGGGCCATGGACCGCCCGGAACCGACTGGCCGTGAACACCGAGAGGCTGCGGTTTACCATTCAGCGTCGGAGGTGTTGCAGGTGCGCTGGGAGCCGCGGTTGTCAGCGGAGGTTCGCTAACCGGCGTACCAAGCTCTGCCGGAGTTTCAAGCATAGTAGAACCTGCGGGAGAAGCCGCGCTCTCCTTCGCACCTTCGAGAATGGCGTCCAGCTGAAGCTCGACCTTGTTCGCCTTGTAGAAGGAGAAGACTTCTACAGAAGATTTGTTGCCCATGGCGCTCGCTATAACTTCCCAGTCATCTGCATGCTGAGAGAGCAGTTCGACGAAAAGAACTGAGGTACGGCTGATGAGCACACGAAGCTCGAGAAGAAACGCACGCCGCTTACGTTTGTCTTTGTTCGTCCAGCCGGCAGCCTTGCGTCTGGCCTCACCTCGAGCCGACGACGACGGCTTTGAAGACACGGAATCGAGTTCGGCAGCTTCAGCGACCTTCGACTTGCGGCCTCCACGCTTAGTGCGCTTCGCAGGGCGCTCGGAGTCCTACAGCAAATGGGTTAGGACTGTGCCACAACCCCATTATCTTATTAGACTCACAGATCCCTCATCTTGCTCTGCGGGTGTCTCCGCCGGCTTGACGGCACGCCTTCGTTTAGGACGAGACTCGGGTTCGGGCGTCGTCACAGGTGTCGCCTCGTTGGTGGCGAGCAGCGCGCTTCGTCGCGGTCCGCGCCGGCCCGCATTCGCGCCGACGCTGATGGATTGCGCCGCCGCCGCCGCGGCATTGCGCCGCCTCCGTTTTCCCAGCCCGTCGTCCTCTACACTCTCCTCCGCTTGTACCTCGGCATCGTGCGCGCGAATATCCGTCAGAAGCGCGTTCCCCTTCTTCTTCGTGCCCCTTGCGCGACCACCGCGGCCTCCCTTCCTCCCGAATAGCGTGACCGCCTTGCGGAAGTCGACGAGCTTCTTTTTGTGCAAGTAATAGTATAGCACACACTCGCGCACGGTCTTGTTCGGAAGTGCCTCTGCGATCTTCCCAAACTGCTTCGGGTTCGCAGCGTACTGCTCCAAGATGATCTTCTCCTCTGCAGGAGTCCACGCCGCCATAGTCGGTCCTGGATCGTAGAATGATGCAGGGTCTTCGACAACATTATTCGTGTCGTCGAAGGTGTACGTGACTTGACCGTGCGTGACGGAGATCATGTCCGGGATCTTCGCGACGTTCCGAGTAGCGAGAATGGCGGGGTCGAACATATCCTCGTTACCGAGCGTAGCGATGATCTGCTCCATCTCGAGGTCTGACCGAACGGTATCCCCCACGACGGCGGCCGTACGGCGCGTGGTGCGCAGGTTTGACGCGGCTGCTGCCTCTTCGAGCAACGCCGGTACCGTGAGCAGCTGGCTGGCGCGGTCGAGATCCGCGCAACGCGCCATCCAAGCGTTGTGCCGTTCCAAATACTCCTTGCGAAGACGCTCGCCCTTTTCCTCGACAAGCTTCTGACGCTGAGTCGCAAGCGCCGAGAGCGTTGAATGGATCTGCTCGAAGACGACCATACGCGCGGAAGCGCGCTCGCGGGTGCTGGATGCGACCTTCTCCGGGTCCGCTATGTCCGGGTTGACGTGGGCACGTAGCTCAAGATTGGCTTGGTAGATTGGCTGTACGGCAACGCCAGGGTCCCCGAACTGCTTCTGCGTGGTAATGGATAGCTTGAGAGCATCGAAGACAAGCTTTGAAGGACGAGGGACCTCGAATGTCTTGACCGGCAGTGGAGGACCAGGAGGAATATCAAAGGGCGGCGGGGAGCGCACGCCAGAATCGAGAGAGGTGGGCATGACAAGTGATTTGGTCTCGTTAAGTTGCAATGCGAATGCATTGTCACGTCCCGTGGCCGAAGACACTCGCGTCTGGGCAGAAGATAGAGGCAACGGAGCTTGAGATTCCCTTGCATGCGGCTGCGTGTTCGCTGCATTAGTCGAGTGAACCGCCTCAAAAGAATCTGCAGGAGCTGTGGAGAGCGCGGAATTGTACTCCGCCAGCGCTGCATTAAGCCGCTGGGTCATTTCGGATGGAGCCGTTGTAGGTTGGGCATCTTTAGGTGAATGCGAGTTTCTTTCAGCAGCGACTGTAGTCAGGTCAATGCCCGAACCAGTGGCAGGCGTGGCCGATGTAGATGTCCGGTCAACCTCAGTTTCTAACGGCAAGGCTTCGATAGCTGGCTCAGGAGAGTCCGGGATCTCGATGGGCTCATCCTTGGGCTTAACATCCTCTGCGAGCGAGTCTCCAGTAGCAGTAGATGCGTCGTTCGAAGGAGCAGCAGGGAAATGGGAAGCTGCAGGCGACGTGGGCGAAGGCGGATCATTAGACGCAGAGGAATCGTTACGGCGACGAGCTTGACCGCCTCGTCGTGTCTTTCTCTTACGAGTATCCGTTGGGCTAGAGCCTGATGCAAAATAAGAAAAAAGTCAAATCAAGGAATGCCTTGCAAACGAACCTCCGGAAGCATCATCGCCTTCTGTTTCACGGGCGACTGTCGGGACAGGGCGAGGAGGCAGAGAAGGATGAAGGGGCCGAGCAGAACTTGGGCTGGCAACCTCAGGGGGGCGCATGTTAGTGTCCACAGAAACAGCAGGAGCACGCAAAGGGCGGCTTGGCTGGATGAGCGGCCGAGAAGGAGAAGCGACTTCAATGGACGATGATCGACTACCAAAGGCTTTCGGCGCGATGAGGTTTCGCACCACCTGAGAAGAGCCAGGAGAGCGTGATTCAGGAGAGCCGCTGTGTGACCTTTCCTGTCCATATTCCCAATGCGAGTCTCCAGTATCAGCACGAGTACGAGCGCTTGCAGAGCCAGTCCGACCACGCCAATGCGGCCCAGGCTGAGCGTCGGGCACATGAGGTGAAGCATCGCGACCAGAGCGATAGCTATCGCTGGGTCGAGTAAAGCGAGCGCTTGCGGGAGACTGCACAAATGGCTCGGGTCTATACGCGTCGCCAGTGGGAGTTATGGGGTGAGGAGCAGAAGGAGTGGCATAAGACGATCCGATCGAGTCGCGAGAGCGTCGAGGAGGTGACGCAGGTCGTGCACGCGAGTCTGTATAACGTTCATTTCCACGTCCAGTAGGCGTTCTAAGATAGTAAACACTCTATATGCATATCGAAAGCGCGATAAAGTATTAACTCACGAATGCGACGACACCCACGCCTCTGACGGTGCAAATGATCTTTCCGAAGGCGGACCTTCCCACTGAGATCCCGAGCTACGTCTCTCAAACTGACGTCCGTGTGGTTGAGCAGCCCACTGCTCGGCAGGTCTCCAAGGTTCAGGCGGTGGCGGACCTCCTTGGGAGCCGCGCGCTCTCCACTGATCATGAGCGCGGTAAGTGTCCCCCGGAGGTCTAGTGGCAGCTCCTTCTGCTCTGTAATTAGCTGGTGGAGCTCGGTAATGCACATCGTCCTGGGATGATGGTGCATAACGCTCGTAGTTAGGACGAGGAGGACCGAACGCGGGACCCTGTTGATTGAGACAATTAAAAACGCGTCAAAGTTAATTAAAGGGTGAACTAACCTCATAGGAAGAGTATCCGGGACCTCCCAGACGTGCAGAAACAGGAGGCGTGAACGGAGGATTGTCCATTGTGTTGTAGTTGCCGTAGGACATCACTCGAAGGCCCGTATAGAAGTTGACAGATAGACAAAAGCGTTAAAAAAGAAAGAAGGTATACGTGAATTAAAGATTACGCGTATTTGTGACGTTCAAAGCTCGTTTACCGCAAGAGTACACTGATGTGGTGGTGAAGGGGCCAGAGAGAAAGACGCAGGAGCTCGTTGTTGGCAAAGCGCCTCTGAGGCTTCCCACGCTGACGCGGCCGGCCCATTCCGCCCTTTGCCCGACTTGCACACTTTGCTCTGTACTTCCATGTCATGTCAACTGTCCATGCAAAGCTAAAGGACTTCAGCTCTGTCTTTTTTGAGCAAACAGGGTTACGCAGGAGTATCCTATTATCTTACTGGGCAATCGTGTTGCTTGCTGTCCCGTTATGGTTGGCAACCACGAGCATTGAGCGTCTACCGTTGCCAGCGGCCCACTTCGAGTCGCAATCGGACAGCAAAGTGCGTATCAGCTTCACCTCAATGAACATGTGTCTGACTGCTCTGATAGCTCGATCTCCGAATACACTTGAACTTGAAGCCCGGTTCCTTGGAGAAGTATGCGGATGATCTTGCAGAGGGCGTTAGGACTGGTTTAGGGTCTGTTCTCAATGTAGACGTACATACTCAGGATTCGGCGGTGAGAATCACCCTGCTGGATCTGCTCGATGTGCTGAGATGCTACTCGAGGCCCTCTCAGAGCACCCGAATGCTTATACTGTCGAAGTATCCGACTCTGTGGATCACCCGCTGCTTGAGTCTCGTCATCTGCTTGTCCCTACTCCGGATGGTGCGCATCCTGACCGTCAAGATGGACCTGAATATTGAGACAACGTGTCATAGTTGTGGCGCAGCGCCTGAGTAACATGTTACTGAGATCATATACGCCTTACACTGCTGGCTCCCAGTCGAACTCCTTCCAACACCTGGTCGCCAAGTACTCCCCTCGCTACAGATTGGCTTTCACCCTTCTTAATGAGGATGCCGCCGCTGGTCAGGCTATCACTGGCTGGGATGTCGAACACGCTCTTGCGCGTGAGTATAGCTAAGTATCGCATATACGGGTGCTCAAACTGCTGCAAGGTCATGTCACTCCCGTGTTGCGGCGGCTATCGGCTTTACACAACTTCACTATCGAAAGTCAAGTCCACTTCCACGCCCCTTTGGCTTTCGAACCTGTGTCCGTATCGCAACCGGACGGCACGAACGTGCATGGCCTGTCATTGGACGACTTGAAGGTGTTCGTGAACTCGGCAGAGTGGTCATTGGGTACGCGCTCGGTGTTCACCAACGCCCGAGAGAACTGACGCTGAATTCGCATCCTTCTAGCTTCCCAGGTCTCCAATGACCCCGTTCTCCACTTCCTGGTCTTTATTCCCTCTGCGGGGCATACACCGCTTCGTATACTGAACGCTCAAGGTGAACACATCCGCAGCCTCCATCATGTTTCCCACTCACACTATCATCTATAGGTGAACCTACAGACTCCAACGCCTTCATTCTTCCCCAATGGGGTGGTATCGTTATCGCGAACCAACCTTCAGACGCACCGCCTTCTCGAGCCCTATCAGAGTCCGACCTAGACGACACGTTCGCGCTCTTCCGCAAGCAGCTTCTGACGCTCGTAGGCGTGTCGGACGTGCCTTCAGACTTCGAGGTTGTGCGCGCGCCTGCAGGTATCTCCGATTGGCAACTCGATACGCTCTATCGCCAGCGAGCGCTGGAAAACGTGGAGAGCAGTAGAGAGACGTTGCAGAGCATCCTCAAGCTTGTGGATCAGATCCCGAACATGCCCGTCGGTCAGGACGTAACGGGCGACTTCCAAAGCGCGCTTGACGAGCTTGAACTAGTGAGTGTACTGCCTATGTCTATCCACTTTTCGAAACTGATCAATGATAACCGCAGGCGTATGCAAATGCGCTCGAGTCTCCAACGCTCGCGCTCGGTCACTCGGCCCGGGCCCTTACGCTCGCGTCTCGCGCATTCTTCAACCCGGGCATGCTCGCCCTACTGTATTTCCCTCCGGAGCACACGTACGCGGTGTATACCCCACTCTTCGCGCCCATGATGGTCCCACTGGTGGTCACCGCTTTCCGCGAACTCTCAGCATGGGTGAAAGCACGGAAGGAGGCGAAAACTAAGAGCAATTCTGCCTCACGCGTCAAAGTGGACTAGTATCTGCCTATGTTACTTACGTGTATAGTCGGACTGTGTAGCCTGGCAAGTACTTCATCCACATGGACTACTCCGTAGCGAGGGACAATGTATCTGAGGCGCGCGTTGTGCTACCCAGCTTGGAAGTCATTGAAGCCACGGGAATGTAGCCTTTCGTGTACACGATAGCCAAGAGAGAGAAATCAGACAGACCGCTCGCTTTTTAACGTCGCGCTATACGGGCTACTTAGAAGTCCTACCAGTTCTCAGCCAGTACGTTAAGTCCCGAGTCATATTGCGCCTGCGTCACTGTTTCGCCACCAGACGCCCGCAACGTACACACTGAGCTACACTTGCCTGTGCCCATCTACTTACGCAGGCTAACTTTGATATTACAGTTATGCTCTAAACCTATCGCTGTAAGCAACAAGCACGAAGAAACATACGTACGACTATACTTAAAACGAACCGACTCGAAGAAGAGCTCAATCACACTTGAGTATACATTTATGGTCCCTCGCGCGGGCCAGCGTCGTAATCGATTATTCCCGTATAGTACAAAAGTAGAAGTAGAAGAGGTATGTGTCTAGGAACAGCGTGTAGAGGCGCGTCGTGACGTTCTTGAGTCCCAAGAAGAAAGAGATGCAGACGGCGACGTATGATGATGGGAAGCAGGCTAGGATCTAATGATGAAGGCGGAAGATACGGGAGGTGGGGTACAAGAAGCGTTTGGGAATGTCATACATGTAGATGTTGTTTGTCCAAGTAGATGTAGGTGTGGCGACAGCGCAGATGCAGTCTATTTGCGGCGAATGAGGCGGTTCTTGAGCGTGGTAAGACCACCGATGCGGAAGATGTACGTGGCGGCGAAGATCCAGCCAATCTGTATACGAGCGTTAGTTCGGGTCGATTTAGAGTAAAGCGAAAGAACGTACGTTGAAGAGAACATATGCCCACATGAGGCCGAAGTTGCGCCAGTGGTGCGAGTACTGGATGTTGAAGCTCGAGAACAGGAACGTGTCGCTGTCCGAAATGTAACAGAAGTTGCAGCTGTCTGTGGCGGCGGCGTTGAGCAGATACCCGCCGGCGTTCTGGATGTACGGGTTCATGTAGTCGCCGCACGTCTGCCCGCTGGGTGGAATGAGCTGCACGACCTCGACGGGCGAGCACTGCACTTGGTGACGACCGACGGCCTGTCCGATAAGCCCCTCGATGAGGTAGGTGTACGGCGAGAGGCGGTACATCCAGCGCCACCAGCCGAGCTGGCGGAAGGGCTGCAGCACACCATTGAACGTGATGACGAAGCTGAAGAGGAAGCTGAATAGCAGCGCGGCGATCTCCGGGTTGGGCGCCATTGCGGCTACGGCCTGTGCGATTGTCGTGTAGTAGAACGGGTAGACGATGCCGATCATGAGGTACGTGTAGCCGGCGCGGCTGGAGTCGAAGCCGACGAGCCAGTACCAGATAAGGAAGTACAGGCTGCTGCCAAGGACGTTGAACGGAAGCTCGCCGAGGATCTGAGAGGTGACAAGGGCGGTCCAGCTGTACATCCGGCTCGGGCGCTCGCGGACCTCGTACACCTTGCGCGTCACAATAAACGGCACCTGGATCTGATTTGATAGAGGCGCAGACAAAATCGTAGACATGAAGACCGCCTGCGCACACTCGTTAGCGCATGAAGGAGATCAATAAGACGAAAAACGTACGAAGATCTTGTTTTGGGTGCCCTGGATGGAGTCCTTTGCCTTGAAGAACGTGAAGCCGATAACGAGAGCGCCAACAATGTTCAGAGCGAACTTCGCGATGAGATACGTCGGGTCGCGCCAGTGCCTGTTGATGTCGCGAATGAAGAGCGTCTTGACCTGGTACAGCCAGCTGGTGCTGAACTCGTGGTGCATGCTGACGTCGACGGCACCCTTCTTGCGGCCATCGTCGAGAATACGCGCGAGCTGGGCGTCCGTCTTCTGCGCCTCAGCGCTGTTCTGCCAAGTATCATGCCAGTCGCGATCTGCGGTCGCGGTCGCGCCAGCGCCAATGACATCCAGAATGTACTCAGCCGGGTTCGCGTTGGCGGCAATCGGAGCGGCGCCTTGGCCGTGGAAGTAGTCGATGAGGGTGCGCGCTTCATGTCCGATATCGCCGAAGTAGACCGTCTGACCGCCCTTCTTCAACAAGAGCAGACGGTCGAAGACCTGGAAGAGCTCCGCGCTCGGCTGATGAATCGTGCAAAGGATAGCTTGTCCGTGGTCCGCGAGATTGCGCAAGAACCTGACGATCGCCCATGCGCTCTGGGAGTCAAGACCGGAAGTAGGTTCGTCGAGGAAGAGCAGGAGCTTGGGCTATCGCGATCAAGTCAGCGAGGTACCCATAACGCAAAGTGAAAACAAACATACCTTAGCAGCAAGCTCAACGCCGATGGTCGTACGCTTCTTGTGTTCAACGCCGAGCGAGCCAACGATAGCGTCCGCAAAGTCCTCCAGGCCGCACATCTTGATGACCGTCTCGACGTAGGCTTCCTTCTCGCTGTCGGGCACTTCAGGCGGCTGGCGGAGCTTGGCCGAAAACAGGAGCGCCTCGCGGACGGTGGTCTCCGCCAGATGCGTATCCATCTGCTGGCAGTAGCCGGTTTGACCCTGGAAGTCGGGCGGGAGAGGGTGGCCGTTAACGAGGCGGTCGCCATGCACAACACCGGATGTCTGACGCTGCGCGAGCACGTTGAGGAGCGTCGTTTTGCCAGCGCCGGATTCGCCCATGAGAGCCGTGAGCTTGCCTGGTGCGACGTATCCGCTGATGTCGTCCAGAAGGCGCCGAGTGTTACCCCCGCCGACCGGTACGTCGTACTGAATGTGTTGCCAGGTGAAGACGTCGTGCATCGCCTCTGTCTGCTCAAGCGCCTCCTCCTCTACACGCTCCTCAGCCGCAATGCGCGCGCTCGGAGGCGCAGCGCCCTTCTCCGTGTCCTGGGCCTCACTCGCTTCCGCCTGAGCCTCCTTGAGCACTGCAGCCTTTGAGCCGCGCTTGAAAAGGAGGGTCGTGTACTCGGTCGAACTCGAGGTGTTGAGTTCGGTGAAGATAAGGAGGATCGCGATGAAGGCAACACCGAAGGCAACGATGATTCCGTAGTTGCGCCAGGCGTTGGCCCACGAGTACGAGTACGAGAGCTCGACGAATATGTTGCCGTCGACGGTGTTCTGACCCGGTTGAGCGCCGACCGTGGAGCAGACCTGGTTGGCGATGTTGACGTTCTCGTATCCAGGACCGGAGGGTATTAACTGCGCGCAAGTACCGTTGAGCGTACGGAACTCGTTCGTTAGGATACCCTCGTAACCGTAGCGGAGGGGCTGCCAATCATCGTTAGCCCGATTCAAGGGGGGAGAGAGAAGTAACCTACGTTGAGGTACGTGATCCAACGGAGAGCGCCGATAATGGAAGAGCGTGGGATGGTGTAGCCGGTATACAGGACAAGCACAAGTAGAAGCACACCAGCGACCGTCTGAGCCGGTGCAGGCTGACCCAAAGCCGCAGCGACGGCACGGAACCAGGCCTTCATCGTCAACGCCATGGTGAAGACAAACAAGTAGAACACGCTGAGAGCATATCAGAACGCTTGTTCGCAATGTAAGCAAGAGCGACTCACAAGAACTGAGATGCGCTAGTTTGAAGACCGACAAGGAAGTAAAGCACGATGCTGAAGATAATGAGCGTGATGAACGTGATAGGTATGTCGACGAGCGTCAGCGCCGTGGCCTCGATGAACGGGTGGTACATCGCCGAGCGGAAGTGCTTAAGGACGATGGGGCGTTGCGCGAAGAGAGCAGGGATCTCGGACATGGCCGTGAGCGCAGCGAACAGAAGCGCGCTATGAGCAGGCGTGAGCTATGAGATGAATCCGTGGATGAAATGATATACGAACAAGAATAAGACACCACCACGAGAGAAGTACGCCGATGTTGAGTCCGGAATCTGCAAGAAGACCGTGCCGTTGATGATGGCCTGAAGAACGAAAACGACGATCTGGATGATCTCGGTAGCCTAAAAGCAAGGTAAGAAGAGATAAAAGAAAGCAGACAGGTAAAGCGTACCAAGTTGCCGCGCAAAATCTGAATACGGCGGCTCATAACCGCACGAGCTTGCATCGGAATAGAGATCATGTACGAGCTCTGCTTGCGGCCCGACTTCGCGCGCTCGTGATGCGCGCTCTGGCGGTAGGCCGCCTTGCGGTCAGGCGCATCGATGTACTGATGACGGTACTCCTCGATGTCCGAGCGGTTCTCCTTGCCTAGCTCGCTCGCTGCAAAGATCTCAGCAAACTCAGCGGCCGTGCGCGGCGTGCGTCCCTCGAATCCGGGGCGTATGATGCGAGCCGCCGGGTCCGTGACAGCAACAAGGAAATCGGCCGTCGTCTGCCGGTTCGCAGGCTCGAAGCCGAGGTCGAGGAAGTACTGGCGCGCCTTCTCCGCCCTGCCGTAGTAGACCATGCGTCCCTCGTAGATCACGCAAACCTTGTCGAAGAGCTCGTACAGCAGCTCGCCTGCCTGGTAGATTGATACGATCGTAGTCGAGCGCGCAACATCCGTGGCGATGCGCAGAGCACGAACGAACTCGAGCGCCGTTGAAGCATCAAGACCACGAGTAGAGCTAATGGTATGTCAGCTTTGAGCAGACGACGCAAGCGGACAAGAACAACACGTACTTGTCCCAAGCGTTGATTTTGGCGCGGAGAGCGAGTACCTCACTGATAGAGACACGCTTCTTCTCGCCACCAGATACACCACGGATGGCGGCGTCGCCGACGGGGGTGTTCTTGACGTGGCGCAGACCAAAGATGGTCTCCAAAACCTCGGTGATCTGGGTGACGTGCTCGTCGCGAGACTGGCCAGGGAAGCGGTTCTGGGGAGTGCGCATCTTGGCAGCGAAACGCAGCGTCTCGTCGACCTTGAGCGTCGGGAAGTGGATATCGTCCTCTTGGCAGTAGATGACATCGCCGCGGTGGTGCTTCTCAATCTCCTCGGGCGAGAAAGAGTCGTAGTGTACGGAACCCTCGATCTTGTGGTACTCCTTGTGCTCGTTCGACAGCGTCTTGAGAAGCGTGGTGCAGCCGGATCCGGGACTGCCAAGAACGACTGGCAAAGGGGAAAGGCACCATCAGTCCAACTTTTCCAACGTGAAACACGTGCTATGAACGTACGAAGCATCTCGCCTGGCCTCACAACGCCTTCAAACCCAGAGAGGATGTCACGAACGGGCGGGTTGCGCGATTTCTTGATGCTCGCGATGATGTTCAGCGGGTTGAGCATCGACCCGAGCGTATCCTGGTAGTTGGCGGTCGCGCCAAGGCCGACGACGCGGAGATTCTCGAACAGAACACCGAGCTCGCGCCTCTGGATACCGTGCTCATCGACCCTGCGCGGAAGTAATCAATACGAGTTGGGCGGTGCAGAGAAATAGTACGCACTTGCGAAGAACGGCACGTAGCGTCTTCTCAAAGTCGAACGGGCCATCCGCAGAGGGCAGCAAGTCGATGAGCGTATGCTCTGATACGCCAGATGAAGATTCGCGCGTGTTGCCCTTCTCGGCGTCGGTATGATGATGCTGACCGGCGCCAGAGAGGTTGCTGGTGCGGCTCATCGTCGTGCGAAGCTGCTCGACGCCATGGGGATCAAAGTGGCCGATGTCGACATGAGATGTACTCGAGCCTGCCCGCACGCGCTTGACCGGGCGGAAGGCGATAGGCGGTGAGGATGCGACATCATCGTGCGTGGTGTCGAGCGCGGACTCATCATGGATCTCATGAGTGCCGGCGCCGCCAGACGGGGTGGGCTCGGAGGAAGCCTCGGGGACCATGGAGAGTGGCCGCTCATCGTGGAGGCTCAGCTCGTCGGACATGACGTCCTTTGGCGCTGAGGGATAGGCTGAAAGAAAATGTAGGATGGAGAGGGCAAGAGCGGACCAACGGATGCGCAATGTGAAGATATATGTATGTTTGAATGCGCCACCGCATATGTTTGATTGCCTATGTGCTTATGCTCGCCAAGCGTGTCAGCTCAAACAGCCGCGGCCGCGCGTCAGCTGTTCGGGCCCCGAGCAGCGTAAATCTCATCGGAGTCGCCCACAATTCAATCGGACGCTCCGGGCTACTTCAAATCTGCGCGCGTAAGTAACACGCGGGCCACTGCGATAAGATCATATCTCTTGCAAACGAACGGGCCGTAGAGAACTCGTATACCTGATAACTTCGTCCAGCTCGACAGCGCACGCCATCCGTACATTTTGAGACCCAGACCTGCGGCCTTCTGAGACGGCCCAGCTCAGCACACAGCGCTTCAGCAAGTTGGCTTCAGCCTGCTTCAACGCGGCCGTACACCCGCGAGGGGCGCGATGACGAGATCAAGACCAAGTTCAGTCGCGATCTATCTCCTGTCGGGCGATGGCCCGCGCAACCAGGCTGATTCAGACTCGATCCTGGCCCTGGGATGCTGTGTCTCATACGCGTTCCCAGTATGATCAAGGCGCGGATTCTGCAGTTGGCGCATGCGCGTCTGCGGCGGAATACTGGATGAAGCAGGCAGCAAGAGGCAGCAAGCAAGCGGCGTGGACGACTGGCTGTAACGCGGACCCGATTCCGAACTTCCGCCGAGCTGCGCAATCTTGCCGTTCGACCATGATGCATGATGTCCATTATACTACCACTACAAGGGCCTAATCGGGCCCCGGTCACCAAGATACACTTGTCATAAAGGCCTATAGCTGACTACACCTGTGCTCCCTTTTCCTTTCTTACCCTCCGCCTCGGACTTTACCTTGACATGACGCGTCGCCCTCCCGTACTGACGCGATTACTGGGATCAAGCGTTCAGGCCATCAACCACAGGATC
This sequence comes from Peniophora sp. CONT, assembly GCA_001632445.1. Classification (NCBI taxonomy): domain Eukaryota; kingdom Fungi; phylum Basidiomycota; class Agaricomycetes; order Russulales; family Peniophoraceae; genus Peniophora; species Peniophora sp. CONT. The sequence goes on from KV424568.1 coordinate 107,250, forward strand.
GAGCTAAGTAGCTGTGTAGATTATCTCGATTCTAGCTGGGGGAATGGCCTTGTCCATGTTATTGCAGCCATCTACAGAATCAGTCAGTCATCCTTGCACTTGCAAGTAGTCGAGAATGAAAACAATATCTTTCGCAAGTTTGCTCAATCCCAACGCGCTCACAGCTTCACAGATCCGCGAGCTGTCTATCAGTGCCAACATCTGCCTAGCGCCTTGGTCTATACAGTTCCTTTTTTGTTGTAGAGCTTGCCGTAGGGCAAGCAATATATCGATCACAATTAAGTGTTATGCGGTGTTCAGTCCCCGCCTAACTACAGTGATCGTCCTCGGCGTTTCCGTCGACGAACTCTGTAAGTATGCCACTACTGTCCTCTGCGAGATATTTGCTCGCCTTCAACTCAAACTATGCTTCGAGTCGATCGCGGATAACTCAAGCTTGAAGCCTGTGTAATTGGTTCAAGATACACCAACGTCGGCATGAGCGCACACCTCCGCCTGTTCCGGGACCAGTTGTGCGATATTACGACTGATGCCCGCGGCTGACCTTCGCGTGCCACTCGACGACATGAACGGTGACCATCTTCACGCTCATGATGCTATAAACTTTATGCGCTGCATATAAGTAGGCTGCTCAACGTCGACGATACGGTTTCGAGCTCCAGCGCCCATCACACTCGTTTCTTGCGCCAGCCCTTGTAATCATGAAGGCGGCACTCACTCTCGTTTTGACCAGCGCAAGCGTAGCACTCGCTACGCATCATCACCTCCGACACGCCCACTCAGTGCGCGCTCGCTCGGCGTCCTCCATCGACATCGACGCTGTCCTGGCCAACGGTCTCGCAGTGTCCACTCATCCGTGCGTGCACAATCCTTCATGCTCAGATCCGCACACTAAGTTGCATCCTTGAATGGCAGATGGGAACTCGGGGTCATTGCTGAAGCGCAGCTCGAGGTGCAGACGCCTTCGCTCACTGTATGGGAGAAGGGCAGCATCCCGATTCCCGCCAGCCCCGAGGTTCCGGACGAGGTGTACGCCATCACCAAGAAGTGCGCCTCTTGTCATTCATCCTGAGTATTGATCGCGAACTCATTGCAATCAGAGTTGTCGACGCGAAGCCCTTGAATCAGACCGAACTCATTCTGGATGGTGCAGCGGGAGATCCAGCCTGTGGGTACCTTATCTCGTTCGCTTTCGGAAACTGTGTGCTTACGTGGCTTCCCTGAAACAGCTCTTGGCTTCGCTGTACTACTAATCAACTCGCGTATCGACAACGAGACGTGGGCTCAAGCGGCCGATCAAGAGATCGAGTACCTATATAACGAGGTGCCCCAGACGGAGGACGGCGGAATCTCGCACCGTCACGAGAGGGTTCAGTTATGGTCCGACTTCGTATACATGGTGAGTATCTTCATATTCACTCGAAGAGAAGTCCAGACTGACACGATCCTGGGATAGGTGCCGCCTTACCTTGCTTACTACGGCGCTGTCGTTGGTGGCGACAACGCTACCGAGTTCCTGCGCAGTGCGCATCATCAATGTAGCGTCTATCGTGAAGTTCTCTACGACGCTGATGCGAGCTTGTGGGAGCACATTCTCCTTGGTAACTTCCAGTTCACTAATCATTGGGGTACCGGTGAGTTTCCAAGCTCCAAATCATCCTGTCTACTGTCCTGAACTCATCGCGCAGGCAATGGCTGGGCTGCGCTCGGCATGGTGCGCACGCTGGCGACCATCCAGGCGTCGGCCTACGCGGACGAGCTCGAAAGCGAGCAGAAGGACCTCATCGACTGGACCGACGAGATCCTCACCGGGACCTGGGCATGGCAGAAGTTGAATGGAACTCTGTACAATACTATCGACGGCGACGACTTTGCCGACACATCGGGCACCGCTGCACTCGCTGCCGCCTCGTATCGTCTTGCGCGCATTACGGGCAACCCCGTCCACATCCCGGCTGCCGAGCGCGCGTATGAGCTGATTGCGGCCAGCGTGAATGCTACTGGGTGGCTGCAAGGCACTGTGAACCCGCAGACGTTCAACACTCAGACCGAGCCTGACTCGTATAGCCCGGAGGGACAGAGCTTTACTCTTATGCTCGTTGCTGCGCGCGACGCGTACTACAAGTGGCTTTGAGCATCCATCTTATCCTAGGATATTGTTGCACGCTTCTGCGATCCATTGAATAATCTATGCTTGCAATTTCAACGACCAGGACTCTCACGCAGGCGTGTTATATAAGACGTATACCTACCATCGGTGTCGAGCTCGTCGACGTTGGGGTTTCGAGTCAAGGAAACGATGGTTCCGGGAGTCATCGAGAGTAGAATGCAAGACTGTAGAGAGCGTAAGCAATTGAACGCGCCGAGACGACGCGTGTCCGTGTTGGCACTTCGGGCTGGCCTCGGGTTGGCCTCGGGAACCTTTCCATGCCCGAACTGCGCCTAGTGCGGTGCGGCGTTAAACCTCCCTACCTTGAACAAGGTGCTCGTTCGGTCTTGACTCGGATCGGAGATCTCAAAATGCATATAGCAAGAACTACTGTATCAGGACTAGGTCCGCGGAAGACGAGATGGACGTTCTGGCGTGAGCAATATCCTGACTGGATACACACCACAGCTTAGGGCATGATGCATGATGACTGTCAGACAGAGGTAGCGCTCAGCGACAGCGATGAATCATACAAAACAGTTGAATTCCATGACACGAGTGCAATGTACAGAGTATGAGTAGATAACATAGAGCAGTGACAAGCAGGTAGTACACGATGAGAGGAGGCAGAAATCTTGATAAGCTCAGAACCAGGGGTGATATATCTCGGTCATCTTCATCAGGTTCATCGGGTCTGTCGCGGCAGAGATGAGCTTCGTAACTGTAAAGACCAGTGTAGCGTTCCCCGGCGCCGGGCTTTGGGGGTTCTCCATTGCCTGCGCAAAGTAAAGCGCATTCAGCCAAGATCTGAATCGAGAGCCGAGGGCAACATACCTGGTCACGCTCAATCTTGCAGCCCATTATATTGGCACGCTTGACGACGCCGTCGACCATCGTGCTGACGTGCTGCCGGAAGGCCATGTCGACGTTCCACGTATGTCCGCGGTTCATGAACCATGCAGCGACCTCATCGCGCCCGTACAGAGTCAATTGCTTCTCTAAGTCGAACTGTTGTGGCGTGAGCGATGTTATCTATGGCAACGAATGGTGCGGGTGCATACCTCTGGTAAACTCAGGCAACGACCGAGCTGATAGAGTATCGTAGGGATCGTGCCTTCTTGATGTACATCGCCAGCGAACTGCTGCATGTTGGGGGTGTAGCGGAAGGGCACAATGTCGTTCGAGTGGAATACGGGTGCGTGAGACGAATAGCCGGGGAGCATCTCGCTCATGCAGACTTGACCCGTGCGGCGCGAGATTAGGAAGCGGAATGGCAGGCGGTTGGTGAGACAGAAAAGGTGGGTCGTGAACATGGTCCCAGCGAGATGCTTGGCGAATTGCTTGCGCATGAGCCAGAGATCGGCCGGGTTGGTCATCGTGCGCGCCATGTACTATGTGCTACGTTAGTGAGCTCGGCAAGCATATAAAGATCGTAACGTACCCTGGAGAGGACGTTATCCGGGATCATGTACTTCATGACCTCTTCCAGTAAGTCTTTCTTGAGGTTGAAGTACTCCAACTTATCAGGCTATAAAAGTCGTTAGCGAGGCCGCGAGCGTGTCGGACCATACTCACCATGCGCTTATGCTCGTCGGTGAACTCCTTGAGAATCGTCTTGACCTTCTCGCCAGGTATAAGGATTGGATCCTCTCGCGCGACGCCGGACTCCTCGCAAAACTGATCGCAGATCTCTCCAAGCGAGACGTAGGATGAATCCTGCTGGTACAAACGCAGACCTGGGCTGCATGATACCGCCGCGGGTATATGGAAGTGTAGGTTGCGCTTGCGGCACTCTTTCTTGATGCGCAGAAGCCTGACGAGACGATAAGCATCCGTGCATCTCTATGACTGATAGATACTGACTGATTGAACATCCGGAGCGTCTGCATGAGACGTTCCTCGCGACGCGAATAGCGATGCGCCGGGAGCTGCACTACCCACGATACGACAGAGTTGTCCTGTCCGATCATCGTAAACCTCTTCCACGACTGGCCCTGGACGCGGCAGTTCTCGAACTGGTGTCCAAAGCGGGCGATGCGCACGAAATTCTGGTTGCCGTCCTTATCCTGCAAGCACGTAAGTAACATGTATGCGGCTACGCGAGCTTGACGTACCTCCGTATACTGGCCCGGGATCTCGATGTCGTCAAATTTGCTGTACTGGAACTCGGTGAGGTAGTGGCTGAGCATCTCCAGGCTCTGAACGCGCGGACGAGCATCGAGAACTTTCTCGTAACGATCCCGCCAAGCTTGAAGTCGCCGGATGTACTCGTTCAGCGTGGGCGGTTTCTTTTTGTCAAGGAAGTCCGCCTCAAAGTCGGCCTACAAACGTCATGGATAATCAAGCCACGGACAAGTAAAGAGAGAACGTACGCGATATACGACGGGAATGTCGTGTAATACGCGTTGCATGGTGACCAAGGTCTCCGGGCGAATGCCTGGCTCATCTGGCGTCTGGTTGACCTTGATCGCGTAGCTCTGCATAACGGATGTCATCTCTGAGATTTAATCGAAATGTGCAAGTAGGCACAACGTACCTGTAACGCCTCCTGCAGCAACATAGAGATGAAGCGGTACGTGTTCTCATCCTGCGAAGCCTTGAAGCGAGAATTCAGCTGCTCGACCATCGACTCCATGCTCAGGATGAGCAGTGGGAACGCCGTCTTCAGGATCTGCACGACCTCGTCAATGTGCTCGGAGCCTGGCCGTTGCATGTTCTTGGCCGTTTGCGCCTCGCGCTGCAATTGCGGGTCGACATTCGGGATGCGCTGATCAGGCGCGTTGCCGTTCGTTGTCGCGTCCTGCATGACGACGTCGCCGCCGCTACGTTGCTGCTGTTGCTCTATAGCGGCCCGCAGGCGCTGCTCCGTCAGGAGCACGTTACGACGCGCGTGTGCCATCTCGTCGCGAGTGGTACGCAGATGGAAGAAGAGCGCCTGAAGAACCATTAGAGCGTGCATGCATATGAACCCAGACGTGGACGTTACCTGCGGGTAGAGCTTCGCGATGTTGAGCAGAATGAAGCGTGCTTGGCGGGACTCGCGGTTCGAGATCGACGTGCACAGTTGCGGGATGAGCGAAATCCAGTACCAGTACGCCGCTTCACCCTTGTACGTATCGAACGACTTCAGAACAGCACCGGACGCGTCTTCAACACCAAGAAGCCAGAGAACGCGGCTGAGAAGCATGCGTGTCTTTCCGCTCTTGAACATGCCCGCGGCTTGCAGGTAACAGGAGACGGCCTGCGAGGCGTACTGTACGTCGTTCGTCTCGCTGAACATGTTGTCGTTGAACTTGGCCCATTCTTGCCATGTCTTCGGGAGATTGGACTCGAGACCTAGCGCCGCAGAGAAGTTGTCGCTCGCTTCCTGAGGGTGACCGAGTGCAGCGTTGAAGATGCCCTTAAGCGTCGAGAACTCGGCCTTCTGCGCGACCGAAAAGTACATGAGGTTTGTACTGTTGATCACATCCAGGCCGGCCTGAAGATCACTCGAGCTTCGGAGATGGCAGCGCGCCTGCTCACGTAGCTTAAGGAACGCTTCCGAGATTTCGATGTTCGGCAGCTGATAGATCTTCCCGAGCAAGTTTTGACAGACGTCGTAGAGCTGATGCTTGCGAGTGACGTGCGCGAAGCGGTTGATGATCCAGGCGGTCTCGTGGTAGCCGCGATAGCCGCTGTTGTTGCCCGAGTTGGTACCGTGGCCGCCGGTGTTGCCGGGATCGACGAAGGGCATGTACGCCTTGTTGATCGCCTGGAAGACGTTTTGGCGCCAAGCGACGAGGTCGCTCCAGATGTCGATATCATCGTGCATATTCGGCAGTCGCTCGCGCCACGCCTGGAGGACGAGCTTGAGTTCCGATGACTTCTTCTCCAGGTTCGACTCGTTTGTGACGGCAAGCGAGCCAAAGATCTGCACGGCCTCCTGCAATTCCACAAACTGCTGGAAGTGGTGGAGAAGCGGGATATGCGCGGACGACATGTACGATGGCAGCGAAACCCACTTCCGCAGCGCAAGCTGCATACCATCTTCGAGAACACGCGTGAATTCCGTGTTCTTTTCCTGGAGTGTTGTGGGCTTGACGAGCGCGAGGAAAGACTCAAATACGCGTCGCCGGAGAGTGCCATGCGTGGGCAGCGTATCAACCTGATCTTGAATGGTCTCCCAATCCTGCGACCAGTTCTTCGTCCGCCAAGCGCTCTCGAGCAGCAGTTCCGGGTTGTGGTCGTTGCGAGCGTAATCATAGAGTATATCCCACTGTTGAAGCTTCTCCTGGGCCAAGATCCAATGATCCTCCCAAAAGATGTACTCGCTCTCCGCGTACGGTAGCGTACCCGAGCGCGTCTTCTGCTGTGCGGCCTCGTACATCGCGGCTGCCTGCGTCCACATGCCGTTCTCCTCAAATGCGACGGCGATGTTCGTGTCGTTGTGCAACGACCGGCGACGCCAGAGACCGTAGAATAGGTCCTCTTCAGCGAGCTCCGCGTACAACTCAGCGAGTGAGTCTGGAATAGTGTCACGGATAGAGGGGTCCTCCTCGAGTACGAGATTCATGGTCTGCAAGATCTCCATGCCGGCATGCCAGGCGCCGAAGGTCTTCGCGAGGAACTTGACCAGGTGCGGTGGTAAGACGATGGCGGGCGAGCAAAGGTTGATGGACGTGAGCAACGTCTGGATGACATTGGGCCGCTTCTCTGCCTGGCGCGCATGGAACTCGCGGCTCAAGAGCGAAATGAGGTGGTGTGTAACGTCGACTTGGTCGCGGCGCGAGAGTGACTTCCAGGCCGCCGGGAAAGAGGACATCCAGACATCGTGTGCGACGTTCGGGTCCATGATCAGCATGCGCTTCAGCGGTTGAATGATTTCGCTGACGCGACGTGCGGGCAGCACAGCGCCGGCAGGCATGAGCGGAGACGGCTTGCGGGAGGCGAGTTGGACGGCATCAACGTCAACGGCGCCGAGCAAAAGATGCAGCGCGATAGGGATCCAGTAGTGGTCGGCCAACGGTTCCCAGCTCTGTACACCAGTGATATAGACAAGGCGGCTCCCGAGAGTGCGCGGCACACTAGCGTCAAGCAGGTCAACAAACTTCTCTCGTAGCGCGACGTCGCGAGCTCGGCAACCCAAGAGGAACGACTGCTCGAGCTTGACCGTAAGATCGCTGCGGCGGAGCGAGGGCTCGATGTAGATGTCATATACGAGTTCGAGGTACGAGTTGAACAGCACTTCGCCCCGAGACTCTACCGTTGCCATGCGCTGCAAGAACGTTGCCTTGTCCTTCGTAGGCGGGTAGGGCTCGTTCTTCTGGAAAGCCCATGTCCGCCCAAGCGCGAGCAAGTACCGACACATCGTTGGGCTCTTCGACTTCTCGACCAACATCGTGAGTGCGCTCGTCAGGAAGCGGCGGTTCTCAGGCGGCAGATGGATGGCGCCGGCGAGACCGATGTCTAGTGCGGAAATGAGCAGCTTGACGCTCTGCTCGAAACTGGACGAGAGCGGAGGTTGTGCGCTACAATGGTCTTTGCTGAGCTTGCCAAGGAGCTTGAACAACGCCGAGCCAAACGCCTCGATACGCTCGGGCGTCACGGCAACCACCGACTGCAACATGAGCAGAACCGAGCGGACGGTTGTCGCGTTTTGGAGCCCGTCCGATAGAGACGTATAGACGAAACGGTGGAAGTCGGCTAGCAGTGGGTGCTGTTCCTCGTCCTCCTTCGGCAACGGGAAGAGGTGCACGATCCGGTCAAAGATGGGGTGAAGGGCGTCGTGGAAGGCGACATCGTCGGTGAGTAAGCCCTTTCGAACGAGCTTGGACAAGACGACCGCGTTGTCGGAATCTAAGTACCAGGAGTCCGGCTTGTCGGCCGTGACGACTTGCAAGACCTTCGCAAAGAGCAGAGCGGCAGCAAGGTTTTCCGGGCTCAGGTTCGCGAGATCTGCCTGTCATGTAAGGAAATGCATTAGTATACCTGTAGTGGCTGGTGTAGATAGCGAGTGCTGACCTGCTCGAGCATTCTGCCGAAGAAGTGCAGCTTGACGGTGACATCCTTCCATCCATTGGGCCCTACGATCTGCCTCAGCAGACCTAATGCGCGGCCGATGATAGCATTCCGCGACGCTGTGTCGTGTTGCGCCGTGGTGAGCCGAACAAGGTAACTGACTACGTTCTCTCGGTACGGCAACGGCGTGCGCCAAAGGTTGGCCAACTCTTGCTCGGTCGCTCTCAACTCGTCCGCATTCCTCTCATTCCCCTTCAACTCTGCCACCTTCTTCTCCAACTCCGGCTTCTGCTCGCTCGCCTTCTGCTCCCAGTCGAAGATCGTTTGCATAAGATCGATGGACAGGTGGCGTGTCTCGGTCGACGCCGAGCCGTGCATCCCGAGCTTGTGCAGCGAGTTGACCATGTGCGGGATGAAGAGCGCGCGCACGGGGTAGAAGAGGTCGGCTTGCTGCACGACGACCTAGAGTGATATAATCAGTAAAGAGTAGCAACACACGAGACATCAAATATACGAACCTGGTACACGATGATGAGCTGCGACTGCCCATGGCTCTCCTCAGCAAGCAAGCGCCGCGTCGTCTTCGCCCATACCGGGAACCCATCCTCAGCCGACTTACACCGTAATAGGCTCGGCGTAAGTATATTGAGAGCGCGGCGCACGAGCGTACGCGACTCGTAGTGCGGCGGCTTGAGCAGACCAGTCCATGCGCGCAGGATGAACTTCTCAGGTGTGTCGTAGGCGGCAAAGAAGTTGGCGGCAAGCAGGTACGCGACCTGGCGCACCATCGCGTCCTCGCTCGTGATGAAGTTCCATGTGCACTTAATGATGTCGCGGCGAGCCTCCTCGAGTGCCGGGCCGTAATTCTGCACGAGCACCGTAGTGAAATGCAGCAACTCAATGTGCAGCAGATAGTCGCCGTCCAAGAGCGGGTTCTCCTGCATCATGGGCATCAAAATGAGCTTGTGGATGAGCTTGACGAGGCCCGAGTCGAGCAGCGCGTCGCGCGAGACCAACCGAGCGCGGTAGACAATCATCGGCGTGATGATCAGGCGCAGAATGTGAGTCTTGTGCTCGATGCCCCACACCTCCTGCTCAAGACCAGTGAGGAAACGATAGAACACGCTACGCTGGTAGGCAACGTCGTCGCTGAACGCAACGAGCTCGTACAGCAGGCGCGTCGGGCGGATGAGGTCCATAGGATAGTTGCGGGTGAAGACCGTGATCATCTCGAATGGCAGGTCGACGCGCGGGCGCAAGCGCATGACCTTGGCGAAGAGCGCGAGGATGAGCTTGTGGTTCAGCACGGCGGTGGAAATTGTGCCCGCGCTGCTTGCTTGTCCGAACGGCGGCAGTACCTGACGCCACACATCGAGCAATGCGTCGACGACGAGCGGGTAATCGAGCAGCCAGTTGGGGTCGAAGTCCGACAGGTCGTCAAAGATCTGCAGCGCGGGCGAGAGCAGCGCCGCATTGCCGCTCCTGAGGCAGTAGTCGACGAGATATGGCGTGCGGGTGGCGATCTCGCGCGCGAGCGCTGGCGCAAGGTTCGCCTGGAGTATACTGCGGTATGTCCGCACATGCCGAGGAAGATGCAGATTGCGCATGAGGAAGTCTGCTGCGTCGATGGGGTACCGCTCCAGGAACTTGCCAAGCGGCTTCGAGAACGGGCTCTCAGCCGAAAAGTGCATTTGTGCTTCGGTCTGCACGATTGCGTTCGTGAGCGGCTCGAGGAACATATTAGCCGTCGGCGGTAGCAAGTGGAAGATATTAGTGAGCGAGACGAGCTTGTCGATGGGCTCCATCGCGCGGACGGGCGTCATAGCCGCTGTCGAGAGCAGCTGTGGGTCGGCGACGACGCGGTAGTGGTCCAGCAGCTTATGTCCGATCTCGACCTTGAAGTAGTTCGTCAAGAGCTCGAGCAGGCGCGCGAGGCCCTCGAGACCAGCAACGGAAAGACGCTTTGGGTCTGCGAGGTTCATGAGTATGGGGCGCAGGCCGGTCTGCAGAAGCTCCTTCGGCAAACGGCTCTGGTGCGCAAGTAGAACCTTCAGCCCGTCGTGGGCGGCCTCCTTGACCTCGGGCGACGGGGAGTACAACGACTTGAAGTACACCGCTGTGAGCCTGAAAACCAACATCAGCATACAGTTCACAGTTGAACTAGAACAGCACTTACTTCTGCCTCGTCGATGGCTGCCTCGAGAAGTAATCCGTAAGCGGCAGACTCGCGCTCAGCAACCTAATGCACGCTATCCGCAACTTCATAATCTCCCTCGTACTCTGCCTCGCATTGTTCCCTCTCCCCATCAGCGTCTGATCCTCCGCGTCCGCCAGCGCCAACACCTCATGCAGCAACCTCAGCAACTCATCATTGACCTCCGGCAATGGCGGGTCCAACCCCACAACGTATCTCATCGCGTCGATCATCCCGATCTGCATGTTGAACGGTAGCGCGCGAAGGGGCTTAGTGTATACGTTCGCCAACATCCTGTCGCGCATAGGCCGCAGCATCTCCGAGACTTTGCGCCCGACGAGCGTACCGACGAGATCAATCGACTCTTCCGCCGTCTTGCGCACGACACTTGACCCAGCGCTGAGCTCGGCAATCAAGATCGCGACGACTTGTGCGGGCTTGGACCGTTCGGGCATTGGCTCGCCTGCCGGGATAGGGCGTACAGCAAGACGCACGACGCGCTGCAACAGATCAACGACAAGCGCGATATTGGTTTCGCTCTCGCCTGACATGTCCTTCAGAATATGGAACAACGTCCTCGCAATCTCCGCCTCGCGTTCGTCGAGCCACCTCGCATCCGCATTGGGTGCATCGAGCAAGATCTGAAGCCCGATTACACATGCGCGTTTACGCGCCCAGCCGTCCTCCACCGCCAGCGCGCATAGCCGCCGTGCGAGTAAACGGAACGTCGCCACGGTGTCTGCGCCAGCTGTACGTGCCGCGACGATAAAGTCCGCAATGACGCCCGCGACGAGCGTGGCACTGTCATTCGTCTCGCTGCCTCGGTCGAGCGTGAGACCGTAGCCGATGGCGTTGGTGAGGCAGGTGAAGACTGGAGACGCATGCGATGGCGCGCGTGTATCTGCAGTAGTCTGCAAGCCGAGCCTACGAAGCTCGAGCGCGAGCAAGCTTGAAGACACCTCGCGGATGAACGTAGACGCTTGTTCCTTCAAGGTCTCGATACGCAAAGCGTCGAAGATCCCCTCTAATGCGCGTTCCAACACCTCCTCCCTATTCCTTCCCCGCGCGCCATCCGCCACGAGCAGCGAAGCGCAGTTCTCCAAGAACGCGTACGCGTGTGGGATGTGTGGGCCCGTACCGCCTTTGCGAAGTGAGCGAGCAGCAAGTATACTCGGCTGTGTGAGATCAATCGCCTCGAGATCGCGGCCCATAGAAACGAGCACGGCGGCGGGCGCAGCGTAGTGCCTGAAATCCATCTCGGGCTCAAGGTCAAGCAAGCGCCGGTTGCGGCCACCAAGTTTACCAAGGATGCGCAACGCACTGTGCGAGTGTTGGTGATTAGAGGGAAGTGGGCGAAGGAGTCCGTGTAGTGCGTCGGTAAGTTCGCGCAGAACAGTGTTGAGCGTCGGATCGAGGCAGCCGGGTGTGAGGTTATCAATGAAGAGCTCGAGCGTGCGCAAGCCTTGGTTGACAAGATCGGTCGGGCCCTTGAGCGAGAGTGCGAGCGGCTTCATGAGGTATTGGAGCTGCGGGACGAGGTGTGTGAGGCGCAGAGGAACTGTCAAGCAGAGCTCGACAACTAGATCGCGCGCAAAACCGTCGGAGACCATGAGCTGCGCGTTGAGGTTCTCCAAGATCTCGGGCAAGAGCGGGTGTATGCGCGCGTAGAGGAGCTCGAAGCGACCCTGGCCACCACCAACGGCACGAAAGAGAGCGCGGAGAAGGTGATAGTAGTTGACGGCCTTATTTGAGCGCGCAGCGCAGCCGAAACTGTCCATAATCAACCGAGGAAGGAAGTGCGCGAGCACGGGCTCGTTGATAGTCGGGAGGGCGATCATCGAGCTGAACGTAAGCTTGAACAGTTTGATGGTCATCACGGCCGTCGTATCGTCGTATTCGCCAAGCTGCGGTAAGTGGTCGACGAGGTACTCGAGAACAACAGCCACGAGCGTCGGCGAGATGTGCTCCTTGCCGTACAGAAGTTGTGGAAGATGCACGAGCCCTGGCCGCTTGCGCGCGCACTGGAAGAAGAAGTCCATGCGGCGCGTCCAGACCTGCTGTACGACGTGCGCGTCCATGTCGTAGAAAGCTTGCGCGAGCCACTCCATGAGCTCCTGCGACTCGCGGGTTTCGGGCTCATAGAACGTAAGAGCGGTGATGAATCCGTCGAACAAACGGGCCACGAGTGTACCATCGACCACGGTGTTCTCGACCTTTTTGAGCGCCGAGAAGCAAACGCGGAAGCCATGCACGAGCGTCCGTATCAGCAGCCGGATGTCTAAAAGTTAAGCTTGAGTTTATTATACTGGTGAAGTAGACAATTGGCTCCTACCTTGGAGCACATCCTGGGGCGCCTCAGTCGCATACACGGCGGGCGCGATCGGCCTTGCAACCTCGACGATATGGACAAGTGTGTTATCCTCCTCGCCTTTCTTGCCGAGATCGATGCGCTCTAGAACTTCAGGCAAGATGGCGACAGCGGCCTCGAGACGGTCGACGGAGACTTCAAGCAAAAGCGTGACTATGCGCACGGCTTCGTCGCGCGACTCCTTGGTGACAACAGTGTCCACGAGACCGAAGAGCATCTTGCCGGCGAGAGTGTGCACGCCGTTGGAGAGCGCAGGATTGTGGAAGAGGCGCGAGAAGACGTGGATGCCGTGGGCGAGCTGTTGCATCGTGAGCTCGTTCCGGACATGGTGCACTAGGTCGGCTATCGCGGCGTATGCGGTAGCGCTACAAGGACTTAGCATGAGCGTGAGCCATTAGAGCGGACGGAATGTGGGTCGTACCGCAGTGTCTCTCGTGTGCTCGCATTGCGTCCAAGTAGAACGTTCTCGTCGAGCAACTTGTCTATATGCGGCAAGATCGCCTTGCGCTGGGGCAAAGTAAGTAGGTGGCGAAGTACGACCATATGATCCTGAAATCATGCAGTCAGTTGGTATTCAAAGCAGCTAACGGGTCCATCAGGTTGGCTTACACGCCGCGGAGACAACGCTGTGGCGGGGATATCTTGCAAGATGCGGAGGGCAGCAAGCTCGAGACCTTCGAGATACTTCTCTCCGTACTCCGTGTGCGTGCGCATGATGTACGCGAGATACGAGACCATCTATTAGCTAGTGTTAGCATCGGTAAATCCATGATTTAAGTATGTCCCACCTTGATCTGAGCGGTGATGTAGTCTGTATATGCGGCAGGGTTCTTTATTGACGGGGCCATGCCGGTCCAAAATCCACCCATAGCCTCGAACTCAGTGCGCGCAGTACGTTGCGCAGGCGCCTCCAGACAAGTCGCTTCGAACATACGGGGGACAATGCCCTGAAGGAGTGGCATAAGACCAGCATAGCGTGGGGTACTTTGCATCTGGCCGATACTCTGAGCAAAAGTGACGATCACGATGCCCATCTCGCTGAGTACACGAAAAGACCGCATGGCTGGTGGCAAGGCGCGTGGGTCTGGCGGCGTCATGAGGGTATCCCCGACCATTTGCGGGAGGTGTGCGAGCTGTTGGCTGAATATATCCAAGAACTCGCGGACAATCTCGTCTGTAAATATTCTGTACGTCCTGACGACATCCTGAATGGCGCGACAAGCGGTGACGCCGTTCTCCTCGTTATCCTTCCTCAACACATCGAACATCCCGTTCAGCAGCAGCGGCAGCAAATTCCGACTGCTCTCCTGGCTTGCGCTCGCGTTCCAGTTATGCAGGCAGATTCGGTGCAAGATCTCCATCAAAACCCTCCTGAAAGTGTACTCGGCGCTGTTCGGCGTAGAGAAATTTGGGTCAGCGCCGCCGGCCACAGCAGGGCCCTTGTGCAGCGCAACCTCCGTCGTCCGCATCAACTCCAGCAGCGTCGGTACCAAGCTCGGAAACACCCGAGCAGCATCCGCATCCCTCACGCTATCCACCGCCTCCCGAAGCTCGCCCGCCGTCACGCACCGCGTCCGCATGTCTGTGCTCACCATGTCAGCCCGTGCCACAACCGCCTACGCAAACCACAGGCCGTACGCACCGATGCTCGGGTTCGCAATCGTCGCGGCCTTCTGCTCAAGGTCTAATACCGCACCGGTACTGGGGCCCTCCATGTTGTGTGGTGGGGAGGGCGAAATGAGAGGGTTCTGGGGCTCGAAGAGACACAGCATTGTGTCCTCGAAAGGGGTGGCGGGGCCACCAAAATCTTCACGTGAAATGCGCGTGACGTGGTGTGACCTGCGCGTTCGGTTCTACGGTCCGGAGGATGTCGTCGGGAAGTGCCGTGTCGAGGGAGCTTTGAAGCGACACATCGACGCGTCGTGACGAGGTGTGATTGCACGTGTCTCTGTCTCGGACGATGCCGAACCGAGGGAAAGGTCGTGGTTGTAGGAGTTGATCTCGGCTGTCGCGAGTGGGCAATTGCAAGGCCATCGATTGTGCTTTGCGACCATCATCGCGGGCTTTTCCTTCGAAGGTAGCGTGCATGGATGTATTTCATACGGATACTGACCTCGTGCTCAGGGTGTGTGCGGTATGGGGGGATAGGAGTAACTAGCGAAGGTTCCTTCGGCATCGCCATGGTCT